>JASNJN010000083.1:0-60328 GCA_030180075.1 Mikrocytos mackini | reverse complement strand
TATTGCAATGTATTACTGGCCTTTCATGTGCCTGGATAAATCTCATAGGCGGCCTTGGTTTTGGTCTTCTTAGCGGCATATAAGGCTCCTCCGTCATAGGTGGTCTGCTCGCTTCACTCTGCTTCACTGTTGAGCAGGTCTACTCCCCAGTTGCGGAGCTTCTGGCTATTAGTGCCTGTCTCAGGCCCATGTTGGAGAGCCCATGAATGAGCTTGTCTCTCAACAAGTCCTTTTCTAACTCGCCGAATGCACATTCGGCGGCTACGCGACATAATCTGTCGATATACCCTTGCACTGCGCCATTTCCTTGTATTGAACTAAAGAATTCCGCGCGTGCCTTTGTGGGTGTTACTGCACTTAACATATTTTATAGGAAATAACATTCAATTTTTTTAACATATATTTTTTATTCAAAACACACAGTTGTTGTTTATTCTTTTTAATATATCAAAGTACCTTTTACAAGTATTATAAATATCTAATATTTGTGTTATATCGTTTTAAATTTTAAATTTTTATAATGGATTGCCATCTATGCATACGCAATTTTACAACAACCAAAGCGCTTAATATACATATAGTCTTAGTAAACCCCGCAAACAACTCGTATAAATATGTTTCGTTTATTATAATCTCTCATCATTTGTTTTTCATTTCCAAAACTTAAATTCTGATTCGTTTCTAACACCTTATAGCGGACATCCAGACTTCAAATCATTGTATATGTTATCGCAGAGTATATAAGACTGTTGAATATTCTTTTGGTCTAGTAAATGTATTCTATACCATAGAACATAGAAATGCAGATAACATTTTCCAATAAAGAACATAAATACCGCTCCTAATCGCTCAATGAATAACAGCAAACAGTATTCCGACTGAACTCAGTGTAAAGGAACTAACCTATTCACTCTGTTGAATGAATAATGTATATTTGGCCCAAAGGTGGATACATTATAAATAACGACGAATAGTAATGATAACAACCATATAATGTTATTATGGAGGTGAATGTAATTTAAGAATGTTAACTACAAAGTTTAAGCCTTTGCAAATAAGCCAAAAGACTGGTAAAAATATTGTAAGGAAATAAATACGTTTATAATTTTAAATATAATTAAATGTTTTCGATAAAAATAAGGAATTTGATATTTATTTCAATCCTTACAATTAAATTACAGATTTGTCTCAATTTATATGAATTTAATATTTGAATTAAAGTTACCCTACAGAATATATTTTGATTAAATAATTGCAAATTAATTACCAGGATCAAATTATAATAAGATTGTGTTTTATTCTATGATAGCACCCCCCTAGAAAGTCTTTAAAAGACTATGATTACATATAAATCGAACAAACCATGTATCTTTAAAATAGGTTGTTCATTCTTTGTTTCGATTCCAATAAATTTGATCATACACCCACATAACCAAATCGAACGTATTATATAGAGGACATACTTGTAAAGAGCCCGTAGTTTGCGAATAGCTCTGTGTCCTTTGATTCCTTGTCGTTGGCTGTGGAATTATTAGAGTTTCTAAATAGTAACCTAGCTGAATATCTACACTACCTGTAGCTTTCGAACAGATCTGTGTCCTTTGATTTCTTGCCACTGGCCGTGGAATTCTTAGAGTTTCTAAATGTGACCTAGTAGAATATCAATACTACTTGTAGATTCGTAGCTTCCTGTATTGGTTAGAATTTGTTCTACATACCAAATCGGTAATTCAGAATGTTACAAAGTAGTTGGTTGGAATATTATTGTATTCTGGCTTACAAGGCCTGAGTAAACCTGTTTTAAATATATGGGAATTTTAAAATTTTACAAATACAGAAAAGACACACCAATCCCCATTTCAGACAACATGACAATAAACAAATAACGGATAATCATTCCATAACTGAAAATAGCAATACATAAAGGTCATAAAAGAAACTATCCTCACAGCAAAATTTTAGAGGGAAATATCGATGCACCGGCTTGTATACAATATGATAAGAGTTTGTTGCAGTTAACCGGTATATTAGAGCGATACATATTCGATATCCATAGACTACAGAGTTATTCGATTTAAATTAGCTTTTAAATCAGTTAATTTACATTCTCCTACTTTTAAGAACTTCCTAACGGCAGGAACTTACAATATACACGTAGACAAATCATAATCGATTCTATTTCACACAAGTCAAACAAAGAATTTGTCACATAATGCAGCTATTCCTGGAAAATATGTATTGACCATTTTAAACAAAGGTTGTATTAAATAAAAGTACGTTCTAAGTTACTCAGATAATATAGTCAAATAAAGGGCAATCATCTCCTTTGTAGGCGTTGTCTTCATTACGGTACATTTATTAAAGTTATAATCATTATAATATGTGGGGAATAAAAAATGGATAGGATTCAAATTAAAACATAAGGTTGTTGGATCAGAAATGAAAATAGCTATTATTCAAACGAACTAGACAAACTATCTGAGTTATTAAATTATTAATATATTAAATATTAAAACATTGCAATTAACCACGTCAAAACATATATAATCACCTCTTTAATATTTATTTAAACCACTCATTTCTGATTATAATAACTTCTTTGTGTTGGTGGCCTTTTCTTTAAACCTTTATCTCGTTTTGGTGTAAATTTATCAGGACATTCATATTCCGTAAAGCTCTTAATAATTTGTAGATCACTTCTAAGTTTATCCAACTTTATAAAATCAACACTTTCATGAACATTCTTCGTTATTTCGTCAAGGTAGTTTTTAATTTCACTCTTTAATGATATTAAATAATCTTTACTCATTTGGCCATTATCTTTTGGTGCAAGTATATTGGGGGAAACATGTTCAGCCTTGTTTGGTTGATTTGTACATGTTGTTTCTCTGCTGTCAATATGATTTTCATCCATAAGTTGTTTGGCGTCGGGCGTATATTTGTTATTCATGTCTTTCATGCTATTTTCTGTGAATATCCCAGATTCCAAAGTTGTATCTTCATGTATGTTGTATTTATCGGGACCAATATCTTGAAGTTGTTGTGATTTTAAACACTCAATAGATTGATTAGACTTTAAAATCTGATGGGCTTTATGTATGTGTTTACATACTTCTTTTTTCTGCAAGAAACTTAAACATGTACATTTATATCTATAGTAGCATATAGAACATGCCGAACAGACTAATTTGCAGTTTATACTGCAATCTCTACATGTCCCATATTCAATGAAATATTTCTTGTATTTCATTTTACAAGACAACTCATCGTATTTAAATCGTGTTTCGTTTAATTCTTCTGCCAATTTGTGTTTCTTTAGTGCGATTTTACACCTATAACTTGAAAATTGTACCTGTGATGATGCTTCGGACCGCATATAATTCATCAATAAGTGCTTTTCGAAAATAACCAGGGAATTTAGTAAAGAATCCAAACGATTCTTAGAATTGCTGCAGAGTATCATTGTTTTAAGTTGTCCAAAGTAGGATTCTACAAACATATTGGTATTTACCGGTGATTCAACGCGCCCGGCAAGTGACCAATTGTCAACCCTTTCCATATATTGTGTTTCGAAGTATTTTGCAAATAACGGCTCTATTTTCCAACACTTCCTAATAAATGCCGTCAAACGAGTTTTCAATGTTCTTGTATTGGAAATCTTTGTAATATATTCGAATTCTTTTTCTATGGATTCTCTGTTATCCTGACATTTGACTTTTCGAACTAATTGTCTTTTTACGGCCTTTTTGAAGTGCCATTGACAGAATAGCCACTTAACAGAACGGCCAATAGAGTTGGTTATTGAATTAAAGAAAACTGGTGCTAAATCAGACATGACAAAATTTGGACTCATTTCAAAATTTAAATTTGTTTTCCATGGATCAAGAACGTATGTAATAATTTCTGTATTCTCATTTTTAGTTATGATGTAAAGAAAGGGAACAAAGTTTAATTTATTATCCAATGTTCCGATCACAACCAAAGGGTAATTGTAATGATTAGTGGAAAATGTCGAGTCTGCCATGAGAATGTTAACCGGAAATGTTTTAAGTCTTTCAAACTGTAGTTCTGTTGTAAATGCTATAAAAAACGAACTGTCAAGTTCTGGGTGGTTTTCTATTTTCTCTTCGGGAGTTTTAAGTTTTGAAAACTTAATTTTTTTGTTTTCTTTTAGGGTTTTTATTATAAATCTTAGACCACTGATGTCGTATATTGTGCAGTTTACTGGAGAGCTGTATCGATATTTAAGATACCTTAAATAATTCATGTTAATCATGTCTCTTTTACTACTTATATCGGGATCCGCATTTTCAATCAAACACTTATAAATATGCTTTATTTCGACTCCATTCTTTATCTTATTAATCAGTTCAAGTTTAAACTGTGGGTCCAATTTTACGTTATCAATTTTAGTGCTATGGTTGTGATATAATAGAAATGTAATTTTGTACTTTCCATTTGCATTGGCAATAAATTTGATGTAAGATACACACCGCTCTTTGTCAGTGCAGCTATTACATGAATAATAAGATATGATTCTTGTGGATAGTTCTTTATCTCCCGTAGTTTTATGGAAAGTTGTATTATCGCCAAACATTAGGGAATTTAAGTATTTGGTTGCGTCATCTTTATTGCCATAAATAATTTTGTAAGGTGTTTCTACTATATTGTGAACATTCAGAAGATGCGCTTGAAAATCTACTCGTTTATAAATGGTCTTGATTCCACAGAGATTACAGGGGAAATGGTATTGGATTTCATTGATAATCTTTACACATTTGTTTCTGTGGAACTTTAAAGTTTGTTTGTTAGCATATGTTAGGTTACACTGGTCACACACGATTCTGTTGGCGTTATTCTTATTGTGTGTTTTTGCGATATGTATATTAAGCGCTTTGGTTGTTGTAAAATTGCGTATGCATAGATGGCAATCCATTATAAAAATTTAAAATTTAAAACGATATAACACAAATATTAGATATTTATAATACTTGTAAAAGGTACTTTGATATATTAAAAAGAATAAACAACAACTGTGTGTTTTGAATAAAAAATATATGTTAAAAAAATTGAATGTTATTTCCTATAAAATATGTTAAGTATATATGTTGGGGAATTGTTGTATTCTACCATGGAAGCGGATTGATCGAGTATTTCTATAATTGAGTTGTTTAAAATTTAAAATTTAATTTTTTTAAAATACAAATACCATTGAATACACAGCCCAGTACATCCCTAAAACCCCCTTGCCTGTCTTATATGTTACCAGACTAATGTCTACAGATTAGATTCCAGTTCTGGCTTGGTTAATAATTCAATATACATTATATTTAAAAAAAGTGATTATTTCTTACAACAGGTAACTATACAAGAGATTGCCCAGGGTTATAATACCTAATAAATGACAATACACTTGCTATGCCCTTAATAGTGGACGAAAACAACAAAAAATAAGAAAATCTTCCGTTCGTTTTTATTAAATCTAATAATAATCATATGCAATTTTGAAAAAATTGCTTTTGGGAGCCCTAATGATCATTCAACAACAAACAAAAAAGACGATGTTCTTAAAGAGATCTTAGAACCAACAAATAGAATTATCCCGAACAACGATGAACATTTGAATGATAGACGAATTGAAGAGAATAAATCAGAAGAATCGGATATTTCATACCACTCTGA
The DNA here is from genome assembly GCA_030180075.1 of Mikrocytos mackini. Taxonomy (NCBI): domain Eukaryota; phylum Endomyxa; class Ascetosporea; order Mikrocytida; family Mikrocytiidae; genus Mikrocytos; species Mikrocytos mackini. The sequence goes on along the minus strand of JASNJN010000083.1, from coordinate 54,646 downwards.
AGATAGTGACATCTATATCAGATCAGCAGATAGAATATCGCACATATATGAGAAATGATTGAATTGTATTTAATTGGATAAGTTTTTGTTTTACATTTTATAAAAGGATTATTCCAATCATTTGAATAACAATATGGAAATCGTATATCATAAAATGGCCAAAATAACAATGATTAAAACCTTGATAATTTTGTTAATAAATTTTAACAAATAAACATTTCGCCATTGTAAATATCTTTGCCTCATACATACACAATATATAATTAATCCAATTTAGAGCTATCTAGTTCATAAAATATCAATCTATTACGTTCTTCTTTTACTATTAAATTTCCAAAGACATTTAGCATGTTCTCATAGACAAGAGACATACGTCCCTTTTTACTATCATAAAAAACAATATCTTTTCCTCCTTCCATATTTTTAAGTAAATATCCATCAAAGTCATTCACACGAATTTCTAACAAACAATATAATCGTCTATTAAAATAATAATAGTTTTCATAAATAATCGAGTCTCTTTTAAGCATCTGTAGATAGTAATCATCAACAAAACTACATGAGGATATTTTAAATGTGACCTCCTCCTCGTTCATCTTTACTGTATAAAAAATCACCATCTTATTGTTCTCTCCCTCTTCAATGTAATCAAAAAGATCAATAGATACTAGTGTGGATTTTTCTTTATGTATTATTCGAAATGCATAAAAAGGACGTTCTTCATTACGATTATATTTTTTTTCTTCAAGTTCCAATGTATTTTTTTTTAATTTAAAGTTATATGTATAACAGACACCCATTAATCCTACTACATCGCCTTTCTTTATTTTTTGTATAACATTTTCACAAACCAGGTCGTTTATTTCAATATATTGATTTCCTCCTTCCTCAAATGTTACAAAATATAATATATTATCTATATCTAATAATATCGTTCTTTCTGCTAAAACTAGGAAGTCAACACAATAGTTTTGAAAGTACAACATATCTCCTACAATTTCCATGTTCTCATTTAGTTCATAATAAACTATTCTTTGTGAATTGTAATCAATAAAAGTTAAGCCTATTTTATGTTTAACATCAACGACATCATAAATATTCATTACATAGGCATCCAGATAAAATCCTCCTTCTTTTATTTCTCCTTTTTCATAGTTTATAATAAAGTATTTACTCTCCATGGGCGAACTTCCCATTAGATGAGTAAACACCGTTACGATTAGAGTAGGCGAGTTTTTAATGAACGCCATTTGGTGTATGTGGATGTATGTCCCAGGTAGGACGAAAACTTTTGTTGTTTTATCTGGAAGTATCAAAACTAGTTTGTTGGGTCTTATATTGTACGCTATTCGCAAACCATGTGCATTGCAAACTGTCCACCTAAAATGTATATGAGTGTATATGTCTACAATATTTACCGACTTGGTTGGTAATGGAATTTCGGCAAAGGTGTTACATGTGTTGTCGGTTGTCCTAGTTCTAAAATCAGGATGCGCATCTCCCTCGCCATTTAAATTCATGCGATGTAAGGCGTGATTGAAATACTCAAGTTTGTTTCTAAGCCGTTTTTGATTGTTTTGTTCTTTCAAAGTTAATTTTTCAATCCAAGACAAAACTTCACTCCTTTGTAGTCTTATTTCGGAAAATAAATGACTGTCCTTATTAAAAAAGGGCGTTATCCCTCTATGTACATTTTCTAAGCCACATGAGGGACACTTTGGAACTCTACCGCCTTGTTTCTTTTCACACCCTCTACACACGAGATGCCCGCATCTTAGAACTACTGCCCTGTTTTTAAGGTTCTTCTTAGGGGATTTATAACAATAAGAGCATGGGAAACTGCTATCTATGATATAATGTTCTTTGTTCATTTTAAGTACAGAAAAAATACAATGGATATTGGAGAGTGTGCTATTTGTAGCAACGAATTTGAATCTTTATCTCAAGTTAGCCCTATACTGTTAACTTGTGGACACATTATATGTATCAGTTGCAAAGAAAACTGGTTTGACATCAATTCTCGTATAAACTGTCCAGAATGTGATATAGCAAAAACTACATCTACAAGAAGTTTTATAGAACTTGACAACTCATTTCAAATCATAGATAAGCTTTACAACAAATACACAAAAGACACTATTCTTATGGAACGAATCCACAGATATAAAGAGTTACTAAAATCAAATAATAAACCAAACATTCTGAACCAACTTAAAGAAATGGAAAGAAAGTTTAGAACAAAGCTTTTAAATGATATTGAACCTATGAAGAATAATCCTACCGTTTCTGATTATGGTAACGAAGTACTACAATTTAATAATCATTGTAAAACATCAAACATTGCATATACAGATGGGCTCTTCTATAGATGTATACTCTTTATACCAAATATAGACATTAGCATTAAACAGAAAACTGCACCTTTTTTGGTATTCAATTGCTGTCAACAGAAGATTATATGCATTAACTTATTAACAGAAGAACAAACTTATATAGAGAATATTGGTAAACAAATAACACATTGTGATGCAAATGATTTTGATGATGGATTAATTTTATGTAGTAATTATACAAAATGTGTTTATTTATATGAGTATAAAACAAATGAATTAATAAGCACAATTGAACACAGTATGATTGTGAAGATTGTTGTGTTTGACAAAGAAGTAAAGAACACGTTATATATTTTAGATACAGAAGACTGCATACATATGATATACTCAAAAACTCGTAAGTTGAAGCAAAGTAGTTTCAATACAATTCAAACATATAAAGGAATAGATTCAATTGAAACGATAACATCAATAGGAAAGTACTTATTACTTGTGAAATCGAAACAACATCTAGTTCTTATAAGTTTTATAGAACATGACAAAATCAAAGTGTTTGATTTAGGAATACTATTTAAAGGCCTAGAAAATAGGCCTTGTCTTTATGAAATTAATAAAGAAGTTAGTATAAACAGTAAACCTGAAATTAAAGAAATAAACTTTTATCTTTACAAGTATAAAGTAGTCCAACGAATAGATAATATATATATAGGTGTACTTTATCAGAAAGATTATAACAGTAATTCGATACACACAGGAATTTTTGAATTACATAATAATGATAATGTGAGTATAAACTTCAAATGCAAACTTTATAGTGAAAAGATAATTGACATGGCTAATAACCGGTACTGTTTTATACCTATTAGAATAGGACCACATTGGTATATTCCAGTTAGAAGTAAAATAGATAATATGATATCTTTATTGGATTTAGAAAATGAAAGGTTCCTTTACTTAGATATAAAAGTTGAAGGAGTATATTGGGATGTTGAATTGATATATAAAAAAGAAGACATGGAGTTTATGGTAGTAAAATTTAAAGATAAAACAGTGTTTATTGCAATGGGAACAGGAGAAGAATTCAGGATTGGAAACCATTATAAGGGGTTATGTCTTGGACCGCTTACGTGTTCTTCTACAGTGGATAGTGATAATGACAAATATTCATATGGATATTATGTTGACGATACCATGTAGTTTAACTATTTAAGATTTTATTTACACATTTGATAGTTTACATATTTTGAATGGGTTATATTGTATAATCAAAATGTTATGTGTAATAAATAATATATTTACCCGATAGAGCTAGGTTTAATATTTTACGACGCAAAGCATAATTCTGATACAAAACTTAATTAAAACTTAATGAGTTCTGTCTACCTTCTGATAGTGGTAATAATTTGATGTCCTTGTTCTGTTGTAGAGATGCCGCGACGATATCGCCTAGGCCTATTATTCCTATTATTTGTTATACAGTCAAACCTCGATAAAATTTACAAATTTTCTAAGATTTACAAAAAATACCTATTTTCGACGATTTTACGAAAATTATTTTTTGGGAAATGACCTAATAATCACCAAACTGTGCATAATTTATGTGAACTCGACCCAGTAAGTATTAATTGAGTGCAAAAATAGCATAGAAATTCATTTATCAAAATTTGGAAAATAATTTTTTTCTTAAGATTTACGAGTCACGTATTTTGACACAACTTTTTTATTGAATATAATACCTTATTTCGTGTGTAAAACACGTTATTGATGTGTTTGCACGTGTTCATTGTGTTTTTAATCAAGTTTTGTAAATAATTTTTTTTTCGAAGGGGGGACCCTTGGGCTGGAATCTTGTTTCCCACACTTTCTTCCATTTCCCACACTTTCTTCCAATTCCCACACTTTCTTCCGATTCCCACACTATCTTCCATATCCCACGATCGTCCATTTTAGCATGATTGTTGGTGGTTTCACGGTGTTTCACACATCCTGACCGATGTATGACGATATTTCCCAGAGACTGAGACTTTTTAGATCGGTTAGTATGAAAATCCACGCTATATTCTTGAATATTACGAGCACATTCCCAATTTTGAAAATTTGAAAATTTAAAGCAATTAAGTCATATAAACATGTAAAATCGACTTCTCAGCTTTCATAACGTAATATATTTGTAATAATTTTCAAAAATTATCTTTAAAATTTATTATAATTTATTCCCACATGCCATATTTAGTGATAAAAATCAACTTAAAAGTCACTGTAAAGTGAGTACGTAGTCGGTTATTCAACCATGTAAATATGCTTATATTTATTCATTAAACAGATAGTATGTAATAATTGGCCAATATTCAGAGTATTTTGTTGTTCGTTAGGCTCGGAAAAACCCCAAAAAACCATTTTTAATGTTTTCAAAAACCTATGCTAGAGTACTCACTGAAAATGTTAAATATGCACAATATGGGGCTAATGTGAGTATATAGCCATGAGATGGCATTATTTTCCGTATTTCTGGTAAAAATCATGATAAAATTGGTCTGAGTGTGGGAAATGGAAGAAAGTGTGGGAATAGGAAGAAAATGTGGGAAATCGAAGTATGCGCCTATCTAYGCCCGCCTTTTCTTCTAAAGAAGATACTTCGGTCTTATAGCACATTTCATAAATTATAAAAATAAAAGTCCGAATATCAATTTTTGAAAAACTAAAAAAGGAATCGGTTAAAACGCTTGTTGTTTTCTTACAAACCGAACAACGCCAAATCACAGGCAAATTTCTATTGCGCCTATATGATTGTAGCGCCATATTGCGGTTGCAATCTTGACAGAGTCGTGCATTTTTCAAAATGCCGATCTCCATCAACCACTCGATTGCAACACGCTTTGAATGAATTTTTTCTATTAATTCTAGAAATTTCATTTGTTGATAAAAAGATTTTTTTAAAATTGGTTAATATTACATAATTTTTGATGAAACATAAATATTACGACAAAACATGTTTTATATAAGGATGGGTATATAATTAATTTTGAAAGGTATATTTGTTGAAACCAAAAGTTGCTGATATTAAAAAAAGAATTGAAACGCAAATTCACATTATTCGATTTTTTTAATTAACCATTCTAAAGTTTGTTATCCTTGGGAATGCTACCGCTTCGCCCCTCCACGCAGAAAGTGTTGACAGAGTCAAAATAATAAAGCAATTATAGTTCAAAATTTTATTTAGATTTAGTTAATTAAATTTACACATTCCCATGACTCTTTCTGGACATCTGGTCTTGCTTCTTACAATTATTATTTTTTCCAGGGGGAGGGCTGCTACGCGCACCCCCCCAATTTTTAACCATTAAAATTTGGCATAATATTTTTTAAAACCTTAAATTTCTGATTTTTGAAAAGTAACTTTTTACAAGATTCAAAAGCAAAAAAAACTTCATTTTTATTAGACCACTTTTATAAAAAATTAGCAAAGTACCATTTAACATGTTAATAACATATACCCGTGTTGATTTTTGCCAAAGCTCCTTTAAAATACCAGGATGCTGAAAGTGTTAAATAACAAAATACCAACTCCATGGGTTGCTTTTAAGGCTTAAGAATGGTGACTTCGTTTTCAATATCTTCTGCAAATAAGGGATGATTGGTCTTTTGAGGAAGAATTAGTAAAAGTGTAAATGTTGGGACTGAAACCTCGATTTTCGAAAATTATACCTGTATTTTGGTAAACAAATTGGGAAAATCAGATTCGACATTTTATTCAAAAATAATAAAATTTTTATTCACAACATAATCTCTTCAATTTTTTGTACGAATAATTTTGCAATATCGTACGAATAGTTTTGCAAACGTCTATATATTCCGAACCCTAAAATCACCAATATTATATTGAAACCATATAAACAATAGATCTTTGATAGATAAATAATTTGTTAGCATTTAAAATTAAACAAAAGTTCGAATTCTACAAAACTTTATTATATCGAGTGTTAATTATACTTGGTCTTCACCATTCAACCAATCCCAATATCACTATTCTCCGTTCTCCTTCTTATATTGGGTTTATTATTGATCAGTAATTTATAAACTTATATAGAAATATATCATAAACCCAAGATATTTCTATATTTCCTACACAAATGCCATTCAAACTACAATTAACCTGGATTCTTTGTTGTTTGATTTCAAATAATCCAGTAATAAACTCGTATCTAAACAAATATACAGCTTCTTGGAATATTGGACTTATGATACCTTCTTGGTTTACACATAGAATTGTATACCCTGATCTTCCTTCCATACGAATTCCCTTACTTCTTATATTCTTCAAGTGTCTTGATAAATACAACGTATGGCCGAAGTTATTTGTACACGACTTTGTTTTCAACTTATTGAAATCGACACCTCCAGAAGATATTATAACTACGAATCATGTGGTTAATTTTATTAACTCCAAAAGTATTACAGTTGGTGTTCCATCAGGTTTACTTGGCTTCTACTTAATTCACAGGAAACAACAAGTACGTGTTAAGTTAAGGAAAATCCAAAGCATCTCTTTGTTGTTACAGGAATTGCAGAATGGCCCGGTTTTAGCTGAACTTGACTCTACATTTGATCTAGAGTTCGTGACAGTAACTTCAACTTCGTTTCAAACGGAGTCTACTCAACATATAAGACCAAGAAATCAGTTTGTTATAATCAGTAGCTTTGGTAAAGACGAAATAGGCTCGTATTATTTCATAGTCGCAGCATATGACAGAGATGATAATGCTTTAGTGTTGAACAAATTAAACTACGATAGTGTAGAAAACTCTTTCAATGTTATAAATGATAGGTCTATTTTATATACAGTTTGGAGCCTGGAGATAGGCTCAATATAGGGATTAGAGTAACTAATTGTGAATTGTGGCCTTCTTTTCTGTTTTCGTGTTCTAGGTATAAAAATTAATCTATGACATTTGAGTATGCTTGACAACACTATATAAACTAGTACTTTCCAGTAGTCTTTTGTATAGTCCGAGAATTCTACCAGTTGTAACTTTTATAAATTTTAAATTTTAAATGGCAAAACAGCTTATTACAATACAGGTTGGACAATGTGGGAATCAGATAGGCGCAGAGTTTCTACACCGTGCCTCTCGTGAGCATGGGCTCTTACAATTACAACAAACTTTAGCAACCGCTCAAGTTCCCAAAGTTAGTAGACTATACAAAGACGACAAAGAAGTATTGTTTTATGAATCCGAAGAAGGTAGTTATGTATCTAGGTCCATATTCATAGACTCAGAACCCCGTGTAATATCCCAGTTGAACAATTCTCCGATATCGAATTTCATCAACCCAAACAACATCGTAATGCCCACGAACGGGCTCGGCGCTGGAAACAATTGGGCTTGTGGTAACTATATAGCGGCTTCATCAGATGCGGAGAAGATATTTGATGTAATTGACAAAGAAAAAGAAAACGCGGACCAATTGGAAGGCATTGTATTACTACACAGTGTGTCAGGAGGAACGGGAAGTGGTGCAGGCTCTCATTTATTGGCCAAATTAAAAGAAGATGAGCCCTCCCTCCCTATTATGGCAGTAAGTGTTCTCCCCAACACGGGAGATAAAGTTATTAACGATGTGGTTGTGCACCCTTACAATGCCATTCTTACTATCAGTAGATTAAACCAATACACTGATGCATTTATAGCAATAGACAACGGAAGTCTACAGAAAAAAGCTAATTCTCTATTGACTACGAGTAGAAAGAAGAATAAGGCGAGCGAAGTAAATGCTGTGTCTCCTTTTGAGAAAGTGAACAAACAAATAGCAAACATAGTTTCTTCTATTTCTTTCAACTCTAGGTTTCCAGGATATTTTGGAACTAATGCAAACTACAATTTGAAAGGGCTTATCAATTCTACAGTTGTGATACCAAATTGTAACCTTTTATCGGTTAATCAAAGCCGAGGGTGTCTTCCTACAACAAGATCAGCCAAAAATCAGATATCAAGTGTGGTTAGTAAGCTAGTGGATCAAATAGGATTCTCTTACCCCATTGATTTCAAAGATGGTATAACGCACAGTGCTCTCACAATGATAAATATTGCAAACAAACAATTTGTGGATAATAAACTGGGGAATTTAGCCGAAGATGTGTATGAATCAAGAGAAAGAATTAGGAAGAACAAAAACATAAAATTCTTTGACTGGATACCCACAGGACTTAGGACAACGATAAACACGACTTCTCCTTATTTGGAAGGGGAAAATCATACTGGTGGGTTCATGTATATTAATAATAGTAGCTGTGTAAAAGCCCTGGAAAAAACACTGAATGATTTTGATAAGTTAAAAAAGAAAAAAGCTTTCTTGAGCGAATTTAAAAAAGTAGATTTAGATATAGACATAATGGGTGAAATGGAAGATGCAAGAGAGGTTGTATTCGATATGATAGATGAATATAAAAACACCGAACAAGAAGATTATTTAAATTTATAAATTCATAATTTACACAATAAATCATCAAAATATTTTATAAGTAAAATGTGTTTAGTAAAATTGGAATATTAATATAAAGTGACTTCAAAATTGTACACAAATTTAAAGTGTTTAAGTGTTTTTGTAATGGAAATTAAATTTATTATTCCCTTATTCGATATTTACAAAATATTTATTTTATCTATTTTCTTAATCATCATCAGATATAACCTTAATAACCTTACCCGTTCTAGGGCTATACTCATTTAAGAATAATTTCTTAGATTCATCAAACCAGCCCTCGGCCTGCGAAAGACACTTCTTCCCGGTTTTACTTAGTTGTTTGATAACGAAATTATCAATATTGTTTCTGTTTATCAAATCCTTTCCATTATTATAGTAGGCTACTTGTTTTCTTCTTTTTCTATTTCCTATTAGATTATTTCCCTTTCCTTGTGTTCCACATTTATATTGAAAGTTAATTCCTACTAAATACGTTGGCTTGTTTTTTACTTTTAATGTTTCGTAGTGCCTCTCCAATATTTGTCTTATTCCTTGGTCTCTGTCCATATATTCGTACTGGCAATCAAATAACTGGTATTCAAAAATAAAGACATATTCAACAGTTTCAATAAACCCGCCTGCTTTATGTCCGAGCTCTGTTTTAATCTGTGGAGTAATCATGATATGACATGCATTCAGAATAGCTGTAAATATTATTCCAAACAACTTTTCATAAAGCCTTGTCTCTTCATTTGCAATTAATCCAGAGAATAATTCTCTAACCTCCTTAAAAAACTCATACCATTCGCCATTTTCAAAACATTCTTTTACTTTATTTCTTTGTTTACTTCCCATATTTTTAAGTTTGTTTTTATAAATCCCTACTACAATACTTTCATAATTTTGTTTCACCTCCTTATTAGGAAAATACTATGTATACGCACTACTTCCGTTAAGTTCGTATTCACTCTTAATAGTAAGCAATCCTGTTTGATACAGAACGGCAATTGCCCTGACTTCGTCGCCTGTTGTTATTAGTGGAGACTGAAAAAGATTTACCTCAGGTATTTCCCTAATTTCTTCATCAACTTGCATTTTTAAGAAGATTTTTGGATATTTCCAAATTTCATCGAATTGTATTTCTGAATTCAAACTATTCATCCAATGATTTTTTATTCTATTTTTGCAAAAGCTTTCAACTATGGAAAGTGTGTTGTATACTGTTGTTTCTGCATCTGAAAATCTGTAACCATTATACCATTCTTCTAATCTATCCATAACAAATGTAACAAGCGCTGTTTTATTTTTTGGTAAGCGCGAAGGGTTGTGTCTAGTAATACCCTTCGCCAGATTTTCAAACATTTCATAATTTAGTGTGTCTTCTATTTCTTTTTTTGTGAAGCCAACGAGTGCAGCATATTGTGGCTCAAGCGATAAATTAGTAATATCCGGTGACCAGGTAAATATATCGGTAAATGAGACCGTTGTAATGCCTGTTATAAGTTTTAGCTGTATATGATCTGCTTTATCTTTTAACACATTGTAAAACTCCTGAATAAGATCTTTCATATTACTCTTTTGTAACTCCGAATCGAAGGTTGAATCTCGAAATATAGCATCATATTCATCAATTAAGACAATGACTTTCGATTCATATCCGTTTCCCAGAGTGGTTAAAATATCAAATAAATCATCCAAATATGATGACATGTCTGTGACACTTTTTGGATCTTCTAATTTTGTTTCTTTGTTATATGTTTTTGCTATTTTGTAGATTTTTTTTATTATTCGGTTCTTTACCACTTTGCTATCTTTATTGGCGATCCATTTGAAATCAAAATGGATAACAGCATGTTTTGGCCAGGGATACATAACTCTTTTCCGTATACCAGCCACGCCCTTTCCTTTTATTATATTTCCATCATTATCCAGACATTGTCCATGTTTATTTATCATTGGTTGGTCATATATATAAGTTCCTTTAAAATATTGTCGTGAAGAAGGCCCTTTGAAAATGAGTTTGAGGAAATTTATAGTCACTGTTTTTCCAAATCTACGCGGTCTTATAAAAATTCCTTTCGGATCACTTGTTATTAACAACATGTATTGCTTTGTCTTGTCTATGTACGATTTTGATTTCAAAAGGGATATTGGATCTACTATGTTTACTGAAGAATCAAAGTTCCTAACTTTCATGGGTTTAAATATGGGAGTGTTCTTTTGTTGCTGAGGCATTTGTTTAATATTTGGTGTTCTAGTATTTTAGATAGGCTGTGTTCTATTTTTTAATGGAAAATGAAATCCAAAAATAGAAAAATAAAGAAGTATCTTTGTTACATTACCCAAAGTGCCTCTTTTGGAAATATTGATTTCAACTATTAAATAGATAACAAGCTACCTGTATATGTGATAGTGTGGTAAAATGTATTTTATTAACAAAAAAGAATGTTCCCCATATTTTTCAAAATTATTTTCAAACTTTGTTTTTGATTTTCATTTACAAGACTTATGGTGCAAGAAAGAAAGAACTCAGTCATTGAACGTATAAATCTCGACAAAAGATGCTTCCATTTAAACAACACAACTTTTGACAGTACCCACACGAAATGTTACACGTGCAACCCGAAAACAAAGTTCATCCCAAACATTGTGAACACTAATAAATATACCAGGTTAACAGCACTGCCACTTAGTTTGTGGGTCCAACTGAAGAAGCCTGCAAACTTGTATTTCATCACCACTGCATTCTTAACTTTAATCAAGAACTCCCCACTTAACCCTATATTCTCTTTCTTCCCTATAATATTCATCATAATACTTTCAATGATAAAAGACCTTTTAGAAGATTATTCTCGCTTCAAAAGTGACGTGGTCATAAACGAGAAACCCACCCATGCATTTAAGAATAACACATTTAAGAAGATATTTTGGAAAGACATTTTCCCTGGAGATATTGTACTTATCGAAGAGGGTGAGACGTTTCCGGTAGACTTTCTGATTTTGGGCAGCTCTGATAACTCAGGCGTCGCATTTATAGAGACATCTGGCTTTGATGGGGAGACCAACTTGAAAATAAGACACGCTTCTCCGTTGTTACTTCAGAAGGGAGCAGCTAAAGAACAAATAGCCAATATGTTTTACACGATAGAAATGGGCGCACCTTCCAAAGTGCTTGATTCGTCTGGTTGGGATGGCATAGTTACTAAAGACGGTGAAATGATCCCACTAACGGCCACCCAGTTCATCCCAAGGTCATGTGTGCTCAAAAACACAAAGTGGTGCATTGGTGTTGCGGTTTACACAGGGAAGGAGACAAAGCTCGCACTAAATAGTTTGAAGACCAAAACAAAAACCTCCTCTATATCAAAGAAAGTCGACTATGTTGTGATCATACTTGTTTTGTTCCAGCTAATGTACGCTATCATTTCCTTTGGTTTGTTTGTACTCTGGCGTAATCGGAGGTACAACACATTCTGGTACTTAACACAGGATAAAGAAGGAAAAGTCGCCACAGATGAAAGCAGTCTTTACCTTGGACAGTTCATCAGTTTCATAATTGTTTCTTTGAACTTGATACCAATCTCTCTATACATAATGCTTGATATGATAAGATTAATTCAAGCAATATTTATAAACTATGATCTTTCTATGTACGACACAGAAAAGAGTAAGTTCCCAGTAGTGAGATCTTCTGGATTGAACGAAGACCTGGGCCGAGTCTCTTACCTACACCCCGTCTCAATAATGTTGGCCACCAAGAAAATAAGCTGAAAATGAATCAGCAAAGCATAACGAATATTGAGATATAAGTATATGATGTAGCTATAAGAGTAATAGTCGCCTTTATTTGCAAATTCGTTGTAGTTGTCTTTGTGTTTCGATAATGCCATTTCTAAATTTTCTTTTCAAAATTTTAATTCCAAAATTATTGGCCACGTTGGATTATGGACAAACAAAGCAACTCTGATGACAAAAACAACATTGAGCTAGTAAATAATAAGCTAATTCGATGTGTGTTGAAATTATACTACAAGGAGAAAAGCATGAGAGAAATTTCGCGTACTTTGGATATTCCAAGACAAACTGTGGGGTTCTGGATACATAAGTTTAAAGAGGATCCTGTTTCATTGAACAACGACAATCGGGGCCGTCCACAAGCACTTACCGACAGAGAAAAAAGGGTGATACTTAAAGATATCACTAATGACCCCTTTACAACAATCGACGAATTGAAAAACTCGAATAAGTTGACTGTTTCGAGATCGACCATACACCGACACCTCAAAAATTCCGACTTAACCAGCAGAACCCCTACCAAAAAAATAATCCTCTCTCAAAAACATAAAACAGAAAGACTTGAGTTCGCAAACAAACATCTATTCGAGAGTTTTACTTCTACAGTTTTCTCTGATGAGAAAAAATTCAATATGGACGGCCCCGATTGTTATTCAAAGCATTGGGGCAAAAAGAACGAGGAAATAGTATACAAAAACCAGCGTAAATTTGGAGGAGGCTCTATAATGGTCCACGTAGCCATTTCTTATTTTGGGCCCGTTTCACTTTGTGAGATGGTTGGAACCTACGATGCCGAGGATTTTATAACATTGTTGAATGATAAAGTTCTTCCTACAGTACAACAATTCTTCCCCAATGGTTCTTTTGTGTTTCAGCAAGACAATGCATCTATACACAACGCACGATATGCGAAGGACTATTATACAGAAAAGGGCTTAGAAATTCTAAAATGGCCTGCTAGGAGCCCGGACCTGAACCCCGTTGAAAACATCTTTAGCTTGTTGAGTGAGGAAATATACAAGAAAGGAAAAATATATACAAATATCGATGAGTTGTGGGAATCTATTGTTAAAGCTTTCGAAAACTTGGATCATGAAATAATAAAGAAATTATATGACGGAATGAAAAAAAGATTGTTGCAAGTAATAAAAAATAATGGTGGTATAATTAAATATTGATATTAAAAATGAATTTAGTAAATTTTTTGAAGTTTTTTTTGAGTGGCCAATTTTTTTGAAACGAAATAAAATTCATCTAAAAATAAAAATCGTGATATAGGCGACAAAAGATGTCGAAAATACAATTTTTTAAATTATCATTTTTTATAAATGTTTTACATTATACATATATGCATTAATTTGATAAAATTTATACAACTGAGGGTTTAATGGTTGAAATTGTAAATGGCCAATATTTTTGAAACGGGGTGTAGCCGGTTTGGAAAAGTTATTCGAAAAATTGGGAGCCCCTTTGGAAATAAGGACTGATAACGGGCGACAATTTATTTCAAAAAGGAGCAAATCTTTCTATAAAAAATGGGGTGCGAAGCATATTAGAACCCCCATTTACTCACCTCAAAGCAACGGGCGAGTTGAACGATTCAATAAAGAAATTGGTTATAGAATCGAAGAAGCTAAAATGTGCGATCTAGATGTGTTCAATTATCTAACGGAGTTTCTATGGGGATACAGAAACACCCCACATACAGCAACAGGACAAACACCATTCGAACTAATGTATGGCCGCAACAGGAGAGATCAAATAGCAAAGTATTATCCAGGAGAGTTGCCAACATCTACTGTTACCGAACGAAAACTCACAACCCGAGAGAATCTATATGACAAGATAAACGAGAAAAGGGGAGCTCGAGACGTAGAATATAGTGTGGGAGATATAGTGAGAATTCGAATGGTAAACGGCAAATACTCATCCCCTATTGAGATTGTCAAGGTTTTAGGTAACGCGGTTAAAACACCAGATATGAAGGTCTGGCCGATTAGAAGAGTGAGCAAGAGCTATATGCGAGAGGGAATGTTATAAGTAAATACGGATATTAATTATTGAAAAGTTAAAATATAACAACTGATAAATACATCCGTTATGAACCATGTGATAAATGATAATCATGGTAAAGTCTAGTAATTTTATTGAAATATAAAAGTTAACAGTTGACTTCAGATTTAGTTGAACTTTGCTATGAAAGCAAGGTGTAAAGAAAGGTTAACTAAAATATAACAACTTTATTACATATGCCTACGGCTCATTTTAAGAACCGGTAATGCCTGAGTAAAATGGCAGGGGTAAAACGTAGCGACCTGAAGAAGGCGCCGGGTAACCGATACACGGGAGAGAAGTTTGCAGAGGATGAGTTAGTACTCATAATACAGTTCGATAACTGTATTGAGGAGAAGATAATGGAGATTAGGAAGTACAGAATCGTAGACACGGAGGAGATGTTGCGGAGAGAAAGAATAATGTTATCCAAAATGGAAAAGAAATATCAATTGGTGTATAGGTTACAGTAAACTACGAAGGTTTGGCCAATTTCAAGATTTAATCACTCCATTCTTAGCTGATTTTGGGGGGTTTGGTCCAATTTAACTAAAAATATTTCACTGTTTAGGTGCTCTAGGGGTTCTGAAAATGATACGAGATCATGAAAATATTGAAATTGCCCCAAATCAACCGACTATACATTGTTTTATTAAGTTCTTTAGGTTGACAACATTCTAGTGTTAGTCAAATTATAACATAATTTTTAAATACCTGTAAATTATGTTTATCCCCGTTTTTAACGTGATTCGTATTTTCACACAACTTTTTTTTAAAAACCACATAATTTTAGAATTATTAAGCACCTTTTTAGGGGTCATTGGGTTGTTATAAATCATGTTTTTGAGTTTCCTACCCTGTGGGGTCCATTTCTTGAAAAATGGGTGAAAATATTGAAATTTTATTTACAAAACTTGGTATCGTACATCGAAAATACATAGAAAACATCGTAATCGCTTTTAAAACACTAAATATAGCCTTTATAAGCATTTAAAAAGTTGTGTCAAAATACGTAACTCGTTTTTAACCGAATTCTGTGGTTGATTTGTATTTGAAATTCATCATTCATTTTTTATAGATGGAAATAGATATTATCAATAGGTTTTATATTATTTTCCGAATAGATGATACAACCAAGGCCCCCCTTGGGGAAACAACATATTTAGATTTTTGTTACCAAAATATATAATGAAAATTTTGATGTCTTAGACACTCTAATCTCAGCCAGTCCCAGGTATTTTGGGACAAACCCGGCTAAACCTTCATAGTTCACTGTAAATATTCCATACGTTTATCATATGGTTGGAATGCACTTTTGTGTTTGTAATTTTTAGAAATTTTATACATACCCGATTGGGTCAAGTATTCTCATGTGTGGTTTAAATCCTAAAAAATTTGAAATTTAAAAATCGGAATATGCTCTTAATTTCCAAATAAACTGAGCCTAATTCTATAATAGCAGCTCAAATAGGGCTCGGATTGCGTTTTGCCCCAAATTCTTAATAATTTTTTATTTTAGATGATATAAAGGCGTTTCATTTTGCCCCAAATTTTTTATTGCTGATTTTGCATAAATTTGACTGATTTATGTCTAGAACATGAGATTTTCCCGTAAAATCGTAAAATAGCGTCAAATAGCTCTTTATCAACCACCAAGTGATATTTGAGAGTCGGTTTTTGTTGGGCTACAATTATTTGGGCTAGAAAATTACAGCCCAATCCTCAAAATACTTTATATAATTTTTAATTATAGAAGTGTCCATTCAACATGTATACAGAGTTTTGCCAAATTTTTAAAATAAATATCCTTGTAATTCTCGTCGCGTTATCAAATATTTTATAACATCTAGTAAAATATGATAAACAAATACTATAATATTAACAAATAAACTTGAATTTTATATGCTGGCTGTAAATTTTGTAGCCCAGGGTCAGATATCCGGAATTTTCCAGCCCCAAATTGACGTCCTATGTGTTTATAGCCCCAAAATTACAGAATTTTTTGAGGCCAAAATTATGTCCCGGCCCGTGGGCTAGTCAAAATAATTATAGCCCAAAATTCTTCTCTACTCAAAGTCTAATTCACTTTTAAAGAGGTCCTGCAAACAACAGGAAACCTCCTGGGCAAATAAACCCAAGCGCATCCGCACAATCAACCACCTCGTTGGAAAAATCCAGAATGTGGGTTTGAAAGGGTCCTTGGTGATCAACAGCTGGCTGAGGGGCAGTTGAGATCGTATCATGCTGAAGTGGTATATGACGAAGATAAAGAATGCTACCATATTAATTAATTAATTCTTTATCTTTTTAAAGGTAAAAAGCCCAAAATTCTTCGATACTCGTGATATTCACATCGCTTTTAATATGAAATGTACTATATTTACAAAAAGTGTGCATTGTCGAAATGATATGAGTTTAAAACACCGTCTGTGCATTAAGTTTACTGTATTTTCCTTCGGAAAATACTATAAAACAAATAAAAATCTTTATTGTGACATTTTAAGAGGTTTTGGCACATTCGCGAAATTTGGGGCAAAATGAAACTGTTTGGGCAAATTGCAATTATTTGGGGCAAAGTGAAACTACAGTCCTCAAATAGCATATATCTCTAGTAAATATGAATTAACAGCCTTTGGAGTTAACTGAGCACTTCTAATCTCCAACAATCATATTAATACGAGTGATTGTGGAATATGGAATTTCTGTAATTTAAAACCTTTGTAAGAATCTGTTAATTCCGCCAATAATATGTTTATTTATAAATTTGTACAAAATCAGAACTAATCGAGATTTAGATACCGGACAATACAATTTGAATGTGTTTTGTATCATTATAGGGATTGATAATTTATACGTATAAAAACAAACATATTAACCGCTTATTTTAAATTTTAAAAAAGAGGAATATACCGATAAAAGTCGTAATATACTGTCAAATATTTACCAATTTTTATGTTATAAGATTATTTTTAAACATAAATGAGGTAAATCTATTTGAAAATGTTCTTGCTTGTTATTATCAGGGTTCTTCCAAATATACACGTAAATATAACCAAATACCCACATAAATTATGCTAATGAATCTTTAAATATCCCCAAATACGATAAAATATGCCACCATTTTACCACAAATTACTTGTTAAAAAATTTCTCAAAGTTAATAATATACTAACAATCAAAGGTTTATGGTGTTGTTCCTATAATCAGGAAATTTTCTTTACTTATTATTTCTGCCTCAAACATCTGTTAACTTCTACTAATAATTAATTCTTAACTTGTTTAACATACTATTTAACATAATCAACACAATAATAATCTAAAATATAAAACACCAGGTATACGGAACATCACATATATGAACTCGCGACTAGGAAAGGTTGGACTCAATACTAAATAAAAGTTTAGGATTGTAGGTTCATTTTGCCCCAAATTTCGCGAATGTGCCAAAACCTCTTAAAATGTCACAATAAAGATTTTTATTTGCTTTATAGTATTTTCCGAAGGAAAAATACAGTAAACTTAATGCACAGACGGTGTTTTAAAGTAGAGGTGAGAATTATCAGCCCGCCCGCCCGAAACCGAACCGCGCGGTTCGGTTTCGGGCGGTGAAGGGGCCATTTTTCAAAAAAATTCTCATTAACAGGTGACTTATCTTTTTTGAAAGAAATTTCCAAAATAAATATGATTTTCTATTTTCTTAGCATTTAAACTATATTCTCAACAAGTTTGGGTAAATTTTAAGGTAATAGTCGTTTTTAATTGTATATTTTACGTGATTTTTCTTTATAAATATTTTTTAAAAAATTCAAAAATTTTCAGATTTTCACTGAAAATAAAACGGTTAAGAAACATGAAACCGCCCGCCCGTTTGGCGGCGCGGTTCGGGCGGTTCTCAAAAAATGGCTAAATTCTCATCTCTATTTTAAACTCATATCATTTCGATAATACACACTTTTAGTAAATATAGTACATTTCACATTAAAAACGATACAAATAACACCCACTGGTTGATAAAGAGTTTTTAAAGGTTAAATGTTATTAATTTATTTAATTACTTATTAACCGTCCTCTTTATCTGTCACAAATCCCATTGAAATTTCATTTTTAAAATTTCCCAAAATATAAAAACCAGTTATTTCCTAAAGGTACAAAGTCCACCACCAGACTTACGCCCTTTCCACACAAAGACAAAGCTTTGCCACCCGTACAAGTTTCACTACTTGGGGCTACCCTATTCCCTGCCTGCATTTATTTTTAAATATGAATTTACTATTCATTTTATTATTTTTAATAGTTATTTTTATAACTCACAGGACTTCAATCCCGGAGCTCTTAATGAGAGTGATATTTTAACAAAAAGAGTTTTTTTTGTAATAGATTCAAAACAATTAATAAATGCCATTTTGAACTTATTAAGTTCATATTTTAATATTCCGTTGTTTCTAAATCACACAAAACCCTTTGTTACGAATTATGTTTTTTTTATTTTTCAAAATTTAAACTATTATTTTAAAGAGAATGCTGAACGTCTATAAAGAATCCCACACTGAAACACACGCTATATCCAGCGATATACTCAACATTTCACATAGCACTGCACTATGCACTAGATCATGCATTGAATCCCCACATTGAAACACATATTGAACCACCATACTGAAACATGAACTATATCCAGTAATACACTTAACATTTCACTTTGCACCACACTTAGCAATATTAATTAATGGGGAAGACAGCATACGAAATTGTCCAAGGAAACATTCTTCAAGTAACAGACACAAGACTCATGATACCATTGTTCGCATTTTAAACAACCTAGCCACTTTATGATAGCACCAGAATGTTTATCGTCAATTGAGTAACAGAAATTACACATCACAAAAGTTCTGACTATATCCTTAAATTTGCGACCAGGTTTTTTTCTCATCCTTACAAACTTTCATTCACTACCGGATTCTTTAAGCCTGTCAAGTTCGCTTTGTTTAAGTACAATTCGTCGCTTATTAAAGTTCTTTTCTAGCCCTACTTTTGAAAATTGTGGAAGATTAGACCCCAAAGAAATTAAATCCACCAGCTCAAACAATTTCTCATTTATAGTGTCTTTGTTGGGCATTTCAGTACATAGTTTTCCTATAGCATTAATATGTAAATTGATTTCTGGCTGGGATTGTTTCAAAGTTGTTGTGTTATTAACTGTGTCTTTGTTTCTTCTAATATTATTGTTGAATGGACTTAATTTACTTGCAGTTGTAGTTTCTTTGTTGTTAATCGAATCATTCTTAATCTTCAAACTCTTCTTAAATGGTAAACAATAATTAGTTGATTTTTTTTGAAATAAAAAATAACTAGAAATTAAATGAATATGTTTGCAAATTTGTTTCTTTTTTGTGTAACTTAAACACGAACAATTTAATTCATCAAAATGAATCAAACATTTTTTGCAGGCAATTTTTTTATCGTCATATTCATCATAAATCTTAACCGTCTTTATAATATACGATTTATATCTAAATTCTTGGCTATTAATCTTTTCCATTTCGTTATAATTCAAGTCTTTTATTTTAGTGTGATTATTGTATGATATTTTTAATCTAAATGTCATATTTCCTATCTTATTTGATGAAGCGCGAACAATTTCATCAGCTAATATCATTTCAATAACCTTGTTTAAGTTAAGAAATAAATGATCAATCCTACTGTTTGTCTTTCGATTCAGAAAAGAATACTTCAATTTTTTGAAGAAACTCTCGCAGAAATTGTTTGTATTAAAAATACAATCAACCCTAAACGSAAGTAGTGAGAAGAGTATTAATCTTTCATCTTTTTAAACTTGTGCATCATCTATTTTCTCCCTTCTAATCTTCTATATATCATTGTATGAGTTTCCATTAAGATCTTCTTCCGGAACAATGTTGATAAGTCTTCTTAAGTTTATTTTCTCGTCACCTCGTAAGTCTATAGTTTGGAAGACAGTATTATCCGGATCCCTTTTCTTAAAAGTGATGTTATTATGACAAGAGTGGTCATGTAGGTTTTTGAGAACAAGTTTTCTATTGGTATACTGAAATTTCAGGACGAATGGACAACCTAACTTCTTAGAATAAGTGACTCTGGGTTTGTTGTTATGGTCAATAGGATCAGGCTTCTTTCTGGGGTTTGCGATCGTCCAAACTCGCAAACAAACTCAACTTCGTAATAACTAAGGTGTTTTACGAAGTTATATCCCTCTAAGTTTAGAGTTACTGTTACATCTGTCAAGAATTTTAATACTCCGGCTAATTGATATTTCAGGCTCAATTGTGTTTTGATAAGACTCGATTTTTAAGTAGAGAACTTTGTAACTTGTAAATTGGTCGCCTATACTAAAGTACTTGTCCAATGGTGGGAACTCTGAATTATAAGCGTCGGGGTTCAGGTTTTCTTCACTAATAGTACCCGTATTGTTGCTCCCGTCATAATCTATTCTGTTGTAAGTATCCGAGTTATGCGAGGTAGTGAGAGTAAGTTTATCATCGATACGTGAATACTCTGCAGATGTAGCAAACTCCGATGGTTGCTGTGGGGAGTAGGGCCACGGTAGGTCCATAAAGTTTCAAAATTTTAAATATGAGGGTTTAAGCAAAATATTTCACAAACAACTACAAAATAAAGTAATTTCACAAACAATTTATCAAAATACAAAGATATGACCATTGTATGATAATATCTTGTTAATAATCCCTGATAATCGCAAAATTTAAAAATTTAAATTAAATTCGGTTAACTAGTTTCATTGATATGAAACTTCTCACAGAGGACATAAATACAAAAATTTGCCAGGGTTTGTTAACGTAACCAGACTTTGCAAAGCCACATGCATGCTAAAAAGCAAAGTTGTACAGGCTTTTATTAAAATTAGTTGTATAAAAGAAACCAACCTGTTATTTTAGTCCATTTACCCAAAAAAATTGCCCAAAATTGCTTTATTGCCTTTTATTGCTTTTAAATATCGATACCAGATGCTCAATAGGGCCTAAAAATTGTTCAAGAGCGTTAAAACAAAATAATACTCATATGCAATTTTGAAAATTGCTTTTTGGGAGCCCTAATCATAACTCCTTAGAAGGAGATTTTATTTACTGCTTTCGTTCGACAAGTTTTCTTTATAAATTGCACTTTTTCTATTTTCAAATTTTAAATTTCAAAATCGAGGAAAATTCCCAATTATAAAGGGGTATTTTGGCACCAACCATTAAATATAAATTTGGACCCACTGTTTTGTTTAATATTCCCTGGGAAACAATATAAGTCATTTTGGGCTAAAATAAGCAATAAAAAATTTCCGTTATTGGAGTGAAAATAGCCCGTCCCTCCTTAGAAGGCGATAGCTTGTGTATCCAAATATACTGATCCTTTAAGATTCGGGTTTTTGATACACTTTTTAATATCAAATTTATGAAATTAATGTGGCATGATTTTATTAAAATGCTTTTAAAGAGGAAGCACAGTATTTAACTTCGTGAAATTTCGATATTTTGTTTCGAAAATTCTACAAAAACATAACTTTTTTAAAGAAAAATGTAGAGGAATATGACAGTTTTTAAACGTGTTTTGGCAATCGTTTGCATTGTTTATCGGTCGAAGATGCTTTTTGGGCTCGTTCGGCTCTGTTTTTGAAAAATGGGTGAAAATATTGAAATATAATTTTTGTTTGAAGGGGCCGCAAGGGCCCCCCTTCAAACAAAAAGTCATTTACAAAAAATTAAATATACCTCCCGGGACACGTAAAAAACGTTTTAATCGTGTTTTTAGAAATAAATAAGGGAACTTCTTGGGATCAGGTACCTATTTTCCACACGCATCGCAGCGATATTTGCCTTGGTTGTGGGGTTGTTCAAATGACAAGAAACACGTCGCTGGCGTGTCGGGCCCGGCAAAGTTCCCTGGCCACAGTTTGTTAAAATTATTTTGATGAATTATAAATTTTAATTTTTCCGAAGTCATATACAACAACACAGAGGTTGGGTTGATAAAATATCCCCTATACGACCCTGTTGAATTGTACAAAGGCTTATACAACATTTATATCCGTTACCTCCCCCTCACACAGCCACACGACCAAACGACAACACGACAACAAGACAAATATAAAAGAATATTAGAAATAAAAACAAGACAATAAGGAAAATAWGTGARKAATATGTGATTTTTAGAGATTATAGAGAAAAATMWAAAATTTGAGGATACTCAGATATGGGATACCTAAAAATTTCCCAAATTTATMAAGGATTTTRYGTCAAATTTTACACAAAATATGTGACCACAAGTTTAGTCACATATATTCCGAACCCTATTGATTAGATATGCAACGAATATATATTTGTTTAAGATAATAGATTAAACTAGTCATAAAAACAAACAGATGTCCTAAAATCAAGCTATATAATTTGAAAGTATGACATGCAATTTTATATTTAGTTAATAACATGTGTATAGCTTATTGGATTAGAATAGCCACAAAATTCAAGTCCCAAGTGCTCCAATAAATAAATTAAATCCATGTCATGAAAAATGTTGAGCCCCCGGTATTTGGTATAGACCAGACATCTTTGAGTATAGATTTAACTCAATCCACGATTATTCATACATATGATTCATAAAATCTGATTGGCATGTACATTCCATCTCTCCTTCTATTAAGTCTTCAATTGATCAGATGTGGTTTAGTTGGTGACTGTCCAAGTTGTACACTTATGGGTAATTCCTTAAATTTCTTAAATTCCGAAGTATAGTGTTTGAAGGTCGATAAATCCATAATGTAGAATCAGATTACATTTTCAAACTGATCATTACCCCAATTTTAAGCCAATGTGGGATTCCTCTATTCTGGTGTGATTGTTGGAAGTGTTGTTGTTTTAGATAATACGCCTTTGCTTTATTTGAGTAACTGATGCCTTCTTTGAACTTTATGCAGAATATCCCATGTTAACTCTGTTAGTGTATTCCTCCTTATGCATGGTTCATGTACCCATCAATCTGGACTGTATTATAACTTTTATTTGTGCTTTGTTTTAGTCGGACTATCTTCTTTGGTGTATTTTGTGATTGGAATTTATGTTTCTCTCTTCTTTATTACAAGTATGTAGCGTGTAGGAGACGGGCCTAGATATGGTCTGTGATATGTTTCGATGAAACATGTAGGGGAGAGTGTAGTCGACATGAGACGATATAAGAGCTGTATACGTTTGTAGGGAAGTTTGTAAATTTAAATTTTTATTTTTGTAAAGCATTAACAACAACTACATTCTGAAACAAAAAATGTACCAAAACCGTTTTTGTTGTTATAAGCTATTGGGTTACTTGTTTTTGAAATCTAACGAGGGACCAAAAATTTAAACTTTTTAAAACATTATTTTCAGTGATCTCAAAATAAACAACATATTCTCGTTATATAGATCTATGAATCTTTCTGAAGAAGCCACTACTTAATGGATATTTAATTAGACATATCACGAGTCAGACCAGACCCACGCTCTACATGACGAGATCTTCCAGCATTTCTACGTGAAGACACAGTAAACTCTAACTTAGACAGCTTCAATACTTGTGTAGCGACGTAGTGCACATGCGTACATTTGGTAGTTCTTTTAAATAGAAAGCAGCTACACCAAAAACTCTCCCAACATTCGCCCCCACCCGCATCGTATATAATGACTATTCGATACAACAGGCCTTTAAACTCTCGATATGAAGTCAAAGCATCAGAAGAATACAATACACTCTTCATTCTTTCGCGCGTACAATAATTAGATTCATCAGAAAAACGCTCTCTTCCTAACAAATAATGGATTAAAGTTTGACCACTCCCAATTATTTTGAACTCGTAGTTGACGGTTTCAATGTGCTCATATGAAATACGATCTGCGTCTAGAAGAAGTCGAGCAATATCTTCATTACTTTTCGCAACAAGAACATTCCCAAGTAACTTAATGAGAGACATGAGGTGGGTTCTTTTATAATCTGTATAATTGCGCTTGATGACAGAATTGAACCCTTCTATAGCATTATTCGTTTTAGGACAAAATAAATAATACCCCGTCCACCAATTACTATCTCTTTTAATGTAGTTATTGTCGAAATACACAAGGAATGCATCAAGAAAAGAATATTCACTGTATTTTCTAATTAGAGCTTGGAATGCTTTGTCAAATAATTGCTTTGTGTATGAACGTTGTAAGTAATTAAGGTCAGAATAGAGTTGTCTTTTAACTTCTTTATTTGTGTTGGGTATTTTTGCATGAAGAGTGCGTGCAATATGGGCCCAGCAGCCCATATGAATAATGTTATCAAATGAATTTTGAATAGAAGTTTTTATACATGATGCCCCATCACTTATAATAGCCTTTGGTCTAAAATTTAATTTCCAATTTAAACAATATTCCATTATTTTCGTAAAAATATAATCATAGCTCTTTATATTTTCCGAATTTGTGATGGAAAAAGATAGTAATCGGAATTTACCCAATGGTGTCAAGCCACCCACAATGATTACTACGAAATTAGCCCATGTAAGTTTGAAAGTTCCATCAATACATAAGTTATCATAACTAACCAGGGATTGTAATAATTGGGTATTTGTAAAAACACTCCTGAAATCAGCCCCTTCGGTCTCACAGCCCAAACAGAAACGCCAAACTCGTCTTCTGATATATTTAAAGAATATTGAACTAGAGTTGAAAGTGTTAGTTCGTGGTCCCGCGGCTCTATTGACTTTAGTTGCCAGAATTTTCGATATGCTATGCTCTTAAGTTGTGTTAGATTTGGAAATGTAGTTACTAGTGAACTCCATATAACTTCAAACCTTTGGTTGTCATATGTAGCCATCTGTTGTAGTTTTGTAAGCATGAGAGATGTATCAATCTTTTCTTCTGTGTTGCAGGCCATTCCATGTGGAGTCTTTACGTAAAGTTTATATATTTCATGCTTTAGATTTCTAGTGCCGATAAGTTTGTAGGGGCAATGTTGTTGTTGATTCTTTTTACAGTAAAATATTATCGAGTGAACTGTTATTCCTAATCGATTGTTTTTAACCGACAAAACGTTTTTCAAATACGAAAGAAACGGAACTAGATCGGATTTTTCAATTTGAATGGTTGCCGTCACAAGATTAGAAGAGTCTTGGGTTGTCTTTATAGTCAACACCCCATACAAGCGCTCAAAAAACAAGCTGTTTTCAGTTATATTTTCTGACAAAGCGAGTGTTGTTTGAAGTATTCGAGAAAAAGTTTCCATTTTGTGTTTAGAATTTTAAAAATAAAAAATAAATCAAAATGCAATATAAGTTTAAACTATTTGTTGTTCATATTTATTTTCATATATTATAAATTTAATGCCAAATGTCGTAACCCTCGTGGTTACCATTACGTGTCAGAAGCACGTTGAACAGAGATTTGTAGATCTTCATTTTTATTTAATATTTAATTATTATCTTTTTTAAACAATCTGGTATGCGAGGATACCACATTCTACCCCTCCTTTCTCCAAAAAGGTTTAATATTCTTTATGTTCTCCTTAACAATTCGTCGATCTCTTGTTATTTCGACCTGTTGTCCGTTTGCGTTTATTTTTTCGATCACCAAGGGACCAATCCAATAATCATCTAGTTTGCCTCGTATGTGTTTTTTAATGAAAATATGGTCGCCTATTTTATATTCCATTGTGACGCGTTTCTTGTTTTTCTTTTCAATTTGATGCTCTTTATAACTCTTCACAATTTCTTCCCTCTTCTCGATAAAAGCTTTAATATCTCGTTTTAAGGGGTCAAGTCTGCTTGTATTGTTCAGCCTTTCATATGGCGATAGGTGTGAAATTCGGTTGGCTACATTATTAAGTCTTCTTGAAATTAACTTAGGTAGCTCTGAAATGTCACATCCTGTGTTTTGTCTCAGTACGGCTGCAATTACTTGATGAGAGCGCTCTTTGATCCCGTTGCAAGTAGGGTTGTAAATTGAAGTTTTTTAATGTCTAATCTGCTTTTCCTTGCAGAAGGCAGTAAGCTTCTTAGAACGGAATTGTTTTCCGTTATCGCTTAGGATCCTACCAGGTTTTCCATGTTTGAGGATCCATGTTTTCTGAAGCGCTATCTTTACTGTGTCCGCCGTTATACTGTAGACCACCGCTACTCCTGTCCAGTGAGTGCAGAGACAGGTGATCGTTAATATATGAAATTTACTAGCGAATTCCTTGGTTTCGAATTCTGTAGCCTCCAGGGGACCCATGAGATCTATACCGATGTATTCCATTGGTAGATCGGATGATGCGTACCCTTGTAGCTGACCATATTTTGCACTTGTTTCGGGTTTTTTACGTTGGCATTCTGCACAATTCCTCGTAACTGTCTTGCATCCTTCTTTAACACCTTTAATAAAGAAATAATGCTTCAGAGTAAGGTATAGGCCCGTAGTACCTGGATGGCCGAGCCAATGGTGCATTCCTCTTAGAAATTCGATAGTGTTCCTCTCTGGTATCAATATTCTCTCTTTGGTGTCCATAGCTATTTTTGTTCCTTCTACTCTCGTTATCTTAAGTTCCTTGCCCGTCTGACTGTTTGTAGTTAACGTTTGGTCCTCATGTTGCCAATCAGCTAGTTTTCTTAGATCTATAGCATTTTCTGTTTCGTTGGGTTGTAACGGTAAGAGTCTGGAAAGTGCGTCGGCACTGGAATTATCCGATCCCGGTAAATGATTAAGCTTATAATTATATTCGGATATTAGTATCTTCCATCTGTTGATCCTGTTAGTAAGGGGTTTGTCAAACGTATTGTTTCTATTATCTGTCTTTATTTCTAGTTCTCCAAATAATAACATGTATCGGAAGTGTTGGAGGGTTTTAATGATAATAAGCATTTCCTTTTCACATGTTGTATACTTACATTCACTTTCTGACCATTTTGTAGAATATATCCCTAAGCATTTATCTTCCTGCTTCATAATGGCGCCTCCTCCTTTCTCCGAAGCGTCTGTTTCAATTATGAACTTCTTATTAAAGTCCGGATGATGTAGTAAGGGTTCGTTTTCAATATTTTCAATAATTGCTGTAAGTTTTGTGTTATCTTCCTTTCCTCAGTCTATTTTTGTTACTTTCTTTTGAAGTCGGTCCGTTAAGAATTGTGTCTTTTCGCTCAATGAACTAATAAATGGCCTGAACCATTGAATTAAGCCCAGAACCTTTTGTATATCGTTCTTTGTTTTAGGCTGTATATTTCGAAGTTTCGTGACTCGTGAACTATCTGCTCGAATTCCGGTGGCATTTATAATTAGGCCGAGATAAGTAACTTCTGTTTTGAAAAAGTTAGACTTGTTGAAGTTTATGGAAAGGTTGTTTTCTTTTGCTGTTTTTAAGAAGTTAATGAGATCTTTGTAGTGTTGTTCCCTGGAGGGAGAGAATATAAGAAGGTCATCTAAATAGACCTTAATAAAGTCGTGTTCTCTGAATAGATCGGACATAGCTTTTTGGAATGTATATGGAGCATTGGTAAGGCCAAATGGCATTCGCAGATACTCCCATTGCTTTCCGTCTATGTGAAATGATGTGAGTTGAACACTTTGCTCGTCTATCGGGATTTGGTGGTATCCCATCGATAAATCGATTTGTGAGAACCGTGAGGCTCCTTTGAGGTCCTTCGTTATCTCTTCCAGTTTTGGAAGAGGGTATGATAATCGCGTAGTTTGTTGGTTTAGTGTTCGATAATCCACCACTAAACGGATTTGTCCGTTTCGTTTGAATATGGGGAAGGCTGCCGAACAAAACTCGCTTGTGTTTGGTTGAATGACCTGTAGAAGTTGTAGTCTTTGTATTTCGTCCCTCACTTCCTTTAATTTTGCCAGGGGGATCGGATATCCCTTCTTTATGAATGGCGTATAGTCGTGGAGTGGTATATTATGTTTGAAGTTGGGGATGGTTCCAAGCAGAGATGAGAATTTTGCCCAAATTCTGTTCCGAATCCGACCCGACCCGAATCGGGTCGGGCGGGTCGGGTAATTTTAATGAAAAATTTTACATGAGATAAAGTCTGCAGGATAAGCAATATATGAATGAAATTGAATAAAAAATTATTAAAGTATTAACTGATTTCAACACAAAGTTAGACATTAAATATTACATAATAAAATAATGTTTTAATTTTGAAAACATTTAATGATTAAGAAAATTGTGTTTTTATTTAATTTATTAAAAAAATTTCTAGATATAATTAATATTAAAATAATTCTGAAAATGTATAGATGCTTAATAATTCCGCCAATAAAATTGTAGCCTGTCTCTCACATTTATGATTTAATAAACGATTTTTTATAAATATAATTATTAATGAACTTCGATCTGAATAAAAACAAACCCATAATTAACAACTTACAATAATTATGTTATATAATTATTTGCCAATTGTAAAATATAAATTCTTATTCTCAACAATCAAAAAGTCGTCTCTGGCTAAAATTCTTATTTTCAAATCTAACTGTCGTTTATTTGAACTTGCGCTTTCGTAGATAGTGTATTCGATTTAAATAGTGTTCTATTCGAATAGTAATTTATATTCAATTAACTATAGAGGAGATCACATGAGTTATGCCGTAATGTTTATTATCATCGTATTTAGTCTGGATTCCATTTAATACTCATCGAAGTAACTGTCTGATCGCACATTTATGGGTCTCATTTTGATTTAGCTGAATACGAATGTAGTTGGCTGATTTTCTGTTTATAACTGAGTCACGAGTTTGTTTGGAGGTAATAATCCTCTGGTCAATTTATATTCCTCCTTATTGTCTTATATCTCCAATCGCATATGTGTTTGAGTTGTCATTGTGAATTAAGCTCAGAAAGTTGTGTAAGTAGATTTTGCAAATTTTAAAATTTTAAAACAATTCCTAACTTCTGAAGGTGATATTTAAGTATCTAAAGATTTTCCTTTGAAACTTTTGAGAAAACTTCAAATTATGTAAGTAAAATAATGGACAGGAATAATTGGCTCATCTAAACTTTAAAATAGTATATAATAGGAATACCACGCCCTTGAAGAAAACCTGAGCCCAGCCCATTCAATTTGAGCGGTTATAAATCGCAAATTCTCTTACTCTCCACGACATAAGAGGCATAGATGAAAGCACATTATTTACATTCGATTTAGCGACCCTTAACACAACAGACATGTCATCATAAAAAAACAACCATACAACAGAGGAATAACACCAAATCAATCATTATGAATGTATACATAAGCTTCACCAACCCCTATTTCCTACTTATCGTCATCAAACCGAAGCCAGAGCAGGCGAATTTCTTTGTGATCATTCCTCGAACTCGTTCGTGGATTGGTTGATGACAGTTTAAGAATCCTTCCCTATTTCACTTTCACAAAGGATTCTATTTCGTTCTTTCATTAAAAAACAGGAAAACAGGCAAACAAAGTAGATTTTACGAAAGAAACACATAAAGTAATCGAAAATATATTAGTTTACAATTAAGTTAGCCTATACCGAACAATATCTATTTACATTAGGGATTCAGAGAATAACAGAAAGTAACGCCAATTTAAATAGTCTCGGATCATATAATAAAGCAAGTGATGAATATGTTTTAGAGAGACGGCAAACAGTGGAATCAAGACCGGCACAGTCCGCAAATTATATTCCAAAACTCACCCTGATTATCAACAATTATATGAAAACAATCGAAAAGACCGTGAATTTAACATTACACTTGTGTTCTTTCTAACAAATGATAAAGTCAGCGTCAACTCTAGTCATTTAACAATTCACTTAAATGTGTTGTATAATGGTAATAAATAAGTAAAGGCGATACATAGAATAAAAAGAGGGGGCAAGATGAATAACATAGGGATGTGAATACGAAATCTCTTTTCGTAATTTGACAGTATTATTCTAGGAGCATGTTGAATTTAAAATTAATTAATTGGTCTTTAAAAGTGTACCATTAAACCGTAGATGTTTTAGTAGAAACTTTAAAGATGATCGTTAGTATTATCAGTATAGTTAATTAGGCAGGCCGTTGAAGTTGTAAAACATGTTGTTTCATAAAAATTAATAAAAGATAAATATAATATTATTTATAATTAATTAACTCCCATTCAGAAAAGCATATGCTCTTAACTTTTCAGTGTTCAAATTTGCTTTTCTTGCGTTGATGTAATAACCTAATTTGCTAAAGTGTCCTTCGGCTACACACGATGATCCCATTATATGCCCTTTCTCCATAAATAGTGAACATAAACGTGGCAACGTAGATTTATGAATCTTCCAAAACTCAGAACAATTATTCAGCAGTGGTTCGGGGACTGTTCGGCACAAAGATAGATACTCAGTTACTTCATTAAGATTTCTTTGTGGTGTCCTTACATTTTTAAGCCTCTTAAAGTTTAGAACATCCGTATTTTCCCTTCTGTTTAGAAGAACTTGTGAGTCAGGATCTTCGACCATTTCGATTTCTTCTGTATTTTGCACCTCCTCATTCCGTTCCAAGTCATTTGTAATCATATTGGTTACATCGCGAATAAAAACATGGCGTGAAAACGAGGGCACCCAATTTAACCCACTGAACTCGGGATTAAGAAAAGTAGAAAGAAGAAGATCAAATTAATGTTCATCGTATATCTCCATTTTACTTCTAAATATTGTCTTTGTCTTTGTAGCTAATCTACTTATAGTTGTATTCGTCTCTTTCATTGAATCATTAATATGTTGGGTAAGTGTATGTCTTAGTGGTTGTATTAAGTATAGAGTAAAATCCTTCTTCTCCAATTCTTTGGTTGCCACGAAAAAGGGTTTTAAAAATATTATTAGTTTTAAAATTAAAATTTCCTTTAAATTTTCGATCATGTTAAAATGCTTCTCAGACCTCAGATATTCCTTGATCCCGGATATATGCGTGTGCACAGCTTCCAACAACATATACTGAGAATTCCATCTTGTATTACTCAATGAAGGGAGTTTTACGCCTACACTTTCATGAAATTTGGAATATTTACTCATTTGTGATAGACTGGAACACGTTTTGAGCAGCACTGATACCTCCTGCCCTGCATCTTCGAACAGGTTAGACAGTACTGTATTTATTCTGTGGGCAAAACAAACAATAGTGAGTTTGTTTTCAAATAACTTCGTGACATTAGTGCCGGCATCTGTCACAACTGAAGTCAAGTTATCCGTATTGAGCCCAAATTCTGCAAGTACATCTTGAGTATCCTTATTAACTTGAACCTTAGAAGCTATGCCAATAAAATGTGTTGATMAATTMTAAACTGTTTGACTACTTCAATGAAGCAACCTACTATATTCTGGGAATAAACTACCAACTGGACAACACTAGGAAACTCGGTTCCATGTTGTCTATAGATTACAAGAGACTAGAAGACCTGCAGCTAGAAAAAGATGACCATAAAGTGGAGGTATATTGTTATTGTAAGATACCACATGATGATGAATTGTTCATGTTAATGTGTGACAGTTGTCTTCAATGGTATCACTTAGAATGTGCATTATTGGGAAGCAGTGATGTGAATAACGATCAGGATTCATTCAGCTGCCTGGAATGTTGTGTCGAGAATGGGCAGAAGTTTAAGTTCCTGGAGAGGATCTTATGGACTACTAAAGATACAAGGCCTTCAAAATTCGGGATAATAAAGAACAAACCAGATAGTGAGATTATCGGAAGTTTCATCAGTGATTTCAGAAACCTTAAGCTGAAGAACATTAAAATGTATGAGGTTGAGAAATTGGAGAAGGTATTGTTGGGTGTATCGGAATGGTCAGATGAAGCTGAAAAAATAATAAAGCAACTCAAAACTATGAATCAAGGAAAAATGTCCAATATGGATAGACTTATAGTCCAAAGAGCTTTTAGCTATATGTGCAAAGGAGCTGCCAATTACTTGAAAACGAACAATTTAAACGAATTAATGAAGCACTTATTAGACAGTGTGATTATATTGAATATCGACAGCTTTTACAGGAGCCAAAAGGGCAACAGGTCAACCGACTTTAATTGGCGTGGAATATTTGGGTTCACATATAGCAAACAAAAGTTAAACTTTAAAGAACTGGAGGTTCTGTACAAGAAGCTGTTCAAATTTGGGTTTGTTGAAGTGGTGGACAGTGTCCCTGCTAACAACGGGAAAAAGGGCGAAGTGGAGAAGACAATGAGGATAAAGAGGTCAACAACACATGTCAGAACGTTTTTAGATTTCTATAGCAAATCAATGAACATCCACGAGTCGTTAAAACATGCATTGAATGAGAAGATGACTCTTGATGAGGCTGACCAAGTAGTCGCTGCAGCTACAAATATGAAAGTGGTATTTTTCGAAGATTTGAAAGTATTGAAAGGACAGTTAATGAAAATAAGAAAGGTGAGTGAGAAAGTAACGGAGTTTATGAGAACAAAGACCCTTACATACTCAAAAATAATCGCCTTGTCGAATGAGCTAAGTGTTGATGGAGGGAAAATTGTGTCGCCTGTGAAGCAGCTGTTAATTAAGGAAAAGAAAAAAGCTGATGATTGGACGAGCAGGTTTCATAAATCAATGGGGAAGAAGAATATTGACGTAAAGGAGCTTGAGGGGTTGATGAAAGAGCTACAAGGCGCCCACAGGGCTTGTGTTGATGCGCGGGATGTAGAGAAATTGAGGAAAGGGATCAGAATGATCCAATCTGGAGCAAAAATAACAGAGGAGGTAAAGAACAAGAAACCCAAAGTTATAAAGAGTAACTTTAAGTATTTTATTGGGGATTCTTGCTTCGTTCAAGCTATAAAGAAAGGGCTGATAGGACTTTTGAAAAAGAATAAAACAGGATCGAAAGGGATAATGTTTGTCAAGAATTATCTAGACGGAATCCCTATGAGAATTGGAAATATAAATTCTGGAAGTGCTATTTGTGATCTTCATTTTGCAAAATTATTACAAATAGTTGATGTTTCATCGGATTTCGAAGAACTTAAGAGCAAATTGACACCTTTTGTCAAAAAACTGCTTGATTCCGGAAAGATATCTCTTGAAGATTGCAAACGGTTAATAACCACACGAAATCAAACACAGCAACTCCTTATGAATTATATCATCAAACTTGAAAAGCTTTGTCCAGAACACGGAAAGAAATAGATTTATAATTTATCCAAAACAAGTAATTAAGTTCAGAATCTATAGATAGATATTATTCAAATGGGTTTATTTATATTATTTGTTGTATTTTGGTAAATTAATTAAGAAGTTTACAAAACCATCGAAGTTAATCATATTCATTTTAGTATTCATAGGTATTCTATTCAGCTATTTATTAACCCTGTTAAATTTAATTGATTATTCAATACAATGTACATTTCTTTGTTTTAATTTCTTTTAGCACTATCGTCCAACCATATGTTTACAGCTTTCAGTTCTTCTTTACTAAACTCAAAATCTTCAATGTGGGTTATGATTCCTAGAACTACTTTCATTGTGTTCATAATGGTTGTTCCACCCACTCCTGTAATCTTATTTAACTCTTCAATATTGGATCTGTTTTCAGTTTGGTATGCATTCACAACTCCAACGATCCCAGATGCTATTGAAGTTGCTCGTTTACCTTCCAGCCCTCTATTATTTTCTATCACTTCACAAATCAATAGCGCCTTATTTAGAACTTCGGGATTAATTTTAAGATCGAAACAATATCGCCTTATGTATCCCGCCGCAGGACTATTCAACCCACACGATTTCGTCTTCATTTTATTTTCTTGTAGAACAGACAACAATCGATTTTGAGCCTTGGATATCTTCGCAGTATCTAAGTTTACTCTTTTTGAGATCTCTTTTACATTCAATGCCATCCCAGATTGACGTGAAGAAACTATAAGAGCTGCCACAACCAAAGATTCTCTACTCTGGTTAGTCTTTTGTGAAGATGCTTTGTATTCTTTGATCAATACATGCGCGTTAGATATCACTGGCTTCGGGAGTCTCAACAACTTTCCTATCGAGTTGGTCAGTTCATTGAGTTTCTTTATCGTCTGTTCCTTTGTTGTGTTGAGCATAATGTCGAGTTTAGGAGAAAAGCTCGAACAGCTATATTTAGCGAAGTCTGATATTTTGTCTATTTTTACTAAGTTTATACGGTCCAGCTGTGCGGAAGAATCGTCTTCTTTGAAATATCTCTCTCAATGCGCCTTTAATCGCTAGGGTGGATATCTTTTGCAACACTTCCCGAAGGAATCTGGAAAAARGTGACTCAATTTTTTCAATAATAGTTTCTTTAAACCATATTGTTCTGTTTTTAATTACACTACTGTATATTTCTAGTAAAATTTGTTGTTTAAAAACACACCCGGAAATTTTACAATGAATTTTGTTATTTTTAAATTTGGTAGTTAAACAAGACTACAAGATTCATTATGTTGTATAAAGAGGATAAATGAGTATATATGGCGTGAAAATTGGTATATAACTACCTTATATACAAGACTAATCAAAAATAAATTTTCTAAATTTTAAATTTTTATATGAATTGTGATCACTGCTCATATGTAGCACAGAACGCCAAAGCACTTTCTATACACATAACGAGGGTCCATAACTTCAAAAAGACGTTTAATTGTTTTATATGCACAAAAAGTTATAAAACAAAAAATTCATTCTACAACCACATTAATAGAGGCAAGACAAAACTAAAACACTTGATCTTTAACATTGTTGACGATATAATTCCTAAAAAACATCCGGCGATACCAAATACCGATACAATGATATCAAAATGCACTTCAAATAGTTTAAAATTGGATTTTAAAAAGGAATTCTTTAGATCATTGGCAACTTTAAATACTTTCATTTTCAACACATTAACTAAAGATCGTTTCAACTATATCCTTACTTCAGGGTCAAAAGATCTTCAAAGAGGTACAATCACTTATTTTCGATGCAACCAAAGAGAAAACAATAAATTTACGTGCTCTGCATACTATAGAGTTTACCAAACCCGTGGAAATGGTTTCTCATTGTGCTATGACAACTTCCATAATCATAGCGTTGAATTTGATAATATTCGGCTCCCTAAACTTCTGAAAGACAAATTGATAGCAACTATTAAATCGGGTGTAAATCTTTCAACGATCTACGACAATGTACTTACTTCAATAAATGGGCGAATAAAATTTAAATCACAGTTAATTACTATGGCGTATTTGAGATATTTACGCAACACATACACAATCATTAGCAGATTGGACAAAAACGATATTACAAGCTAAAACCTATTACTTAATAGTTTAGAAAATAACAAAAAAATTAACATTTTACTTAAACAATTCCCTAATGTTTCAAACAAGCAGCTAAATGTTAATACAAATCTCAAAACAGACTTTGATGACATTGACTTTCTTCTATGTTTCCAGACCAAAGAACAATTGACGTTCCTCCAGAACAATAAGGCCGCGGATACTTTCCTCATCGACTCCGCCCATGGAACTAATTTATATGGATTTAAACTGATAATCGGGAGTTTAATGGACCGTAATTTGAGAGCTCGTCCCATTTTTTATATAATTTCTAGCTCCGAAACTAAGAAAACAATGAGCACATTTTTCAAAAGACTAAAGCTAAACTCCCTGAAAGATTTACATCTTAAATTTTTCATGTCAGA
Source organism: Mikrocytos mackini (assembly GCA_030180075.1). NCBI lineage: Eukaryota > Endomyxa > Ascetosporea > Mikrocytida > Mikrocytiidae > Mikrocytos > Mikrocytos mackini. Next base: position 18,336 of record JASNJN010000083.1, on the reverse strand, counting down.
CATGGCTAACATGTTCTACGAAGGATACAAAGAAAACTATATGGATCAGGCATCCTGGTTATATTGTTTTTGGCACTTTAAAAAGGCCATTTACAAAAACTTAATTTTCAAGATTAATGATCATGATGCAAAGTCTGAAGTAAAAGAACAGTTTAACCACCTGGTTATGATTCCAAATGTTAATGAGTTTAAACGAGCGTTAAAGCAATTTTGTTGTTTTATAAAAGAAAGTTTCGAAGATTTCTTTTCTTATTTTGAACAGCGATATAGCATGTGCCCGGAGCGTTGGGCACTATGTTATAGAAAACATTCAACGATCAACGCAAACATGTTCCAGGAAAGCATGTTTGGTGTTGTCAAACAAAAGCGTTTAAATCGTATACGAAATAATAGATCGGATCTCCTGGTACACGAACTGATAAAACATGATATTAATATTGAAAAGATAAACATTCGTAATTATGCTACTAAACACAACGAGGAAAAAGGACATAGATCAAAAACCATAAATTCCACCCATAAAGTCGCCACCAGTATGGCTAACTATGCTATTAGAAAACAAGGATTAAATTATATTGTGAATGACTATAAGATAAGGATCAAAAAGCCGTATATATGTGATAGTAAATGTGCTTTGACTTGTGGGCTTTGTAAAGTGTGCTACCATATGGCATCGTGTACATGTTTGCATTATCTATCCAGCAAAGCGTATTGCAAACATATTCATTATGTTTGTTTAAATTCTCGTGTAAATCGTACAGAAAATAGACAAGAAACAACCAACATACTTAACATCGATAGGAAGGAAGCATCTATGAACCACCCATTGCTTGAGTTGAGAAGTCCGTTTAATTTAGAAAGTGGCCATATGCAGGTTTCTTGTTATGAGGAGTCTATACGTCAAAAGAATGAAACACCTACATTTAAAAAAGAAATTATTAACTCCCATAAGATTTCAAACCAAACACCAGACGAAAAAACCATTAAAATAGATAAACTCGGAGAATTACTCACGAAAATGGTGCTAAAAGAAGACCAGCATCCGAGTCAAATTGCAACAAAAAATGAACTTGAAAAAATAAAGATCATCAACCACATCTCAAAACTAATGAAATTGGTGTCAATGGCCCAAAACGATGAAATTTTGGAAGGGATTTCTAAAAGTGTCGAAGAGTTGTTAGAAACTACAAATACCAACTTTGAAAAAAGAAAGAAGATGAAGACGCAGAAAAGAAAATTTTAATAGGGTGTATTTCCAAGAAGTAATGGAAAAACTTATTAATGGCAATATTAATTGAAATATTTAATACATATAAACTACATCCCAATTTTGGTCTGAAAATCAATTGTTTTGAAAATTATTCGGTCAGTTAAGTATTATTTTTTCGTGTTATTTTAGTCATATTAATATTTTTATAAATAACCTCTTTATATAATATTATATCACATATTGTTAATATAATATTTGTACATATTCTTATGTGATTGCATTGAATTAGGATGCTCTATCAATTATTACTCTCTGACAGTTCTCTAGAACAATTTAGTAACAGCTATATTCTTGGTTAGATGTTATAAACGTAGAAGAACCTTATTGTCTTAACTTTCTTTGGTACACTTTCACAAGAAACTATGTTGATTATATTAGAGTCTATGTATTGACAAGATGAGTTCTGTTTTGTAGATTCCTTTCTTAAAATTTTTAAATTTTATAGAAGTGAACAGAAAGATTAGCCATATGATGTTGTTTAATTTAAAGAAGAATGGCAATCAACAAATGAGCTTTAAGTATCTATGTACTTAACATACAGAGAAAATAAAGACACGTGAGGAAATTGATTCAATTCATCCACTTCACTATGGAAGGCATCTATATCAACACACAAGAACTAATGAAATGCGTGTTTTCATCACAACTTGATCGTAAAATGATGAAGAACAACAACAACTTTGTTTTTAATTGTTTAGTTGGCATATAAGAAACAATGAATAACCTAACAAGAATTTTGATTTTGTGATCATAGTCTTGAAATTAAATTAGTGAAAGAAACAATAAATACTCTATAGAATAAAATATTCTTGCCAACAGTTTGGATATTTAGCACGTGGCAAAAATTAGATGTTAATCTCATAGTAATATTTGATTTAAACTTTTGAATAATAAAAATTTAAACCCCAAGGAATAACACATTTATTTTAAATATTCTATACTGTATAATATTTACTTATCATTGACACACATATTGTCAACTTATAAGTTTTATTTATAACTTAATCATTTAATATTTGATTCACATCTAAATATAGGTTAAATTAGGAGGCCCACCAGAAATAGAATTTTTGCAGGCGTTTTCAATGTTTGTTGTTTCTGGTATGGATATTTTAAAGTTTATTAATACATTTGTTGTAGCTATAATTTGTATTATCCTTCTTATTACTCTGTTCTCTTTAAAACTATGTTGCCATATATTTGACCACTTATAGCCATTATATTAAATGGGGCTACGTGTTATGGTTTGTAAACCCATTGTTGTTATCCGTAATTTTCAAAAAGGCGGGGTATGTTTTATAAATCAAAATTTGTAAATTTAAAAATTTAAATTTCAGAAACTATATGACGGAGAATAAGCAGAAGAAAGACCTCCCACTACTCCCAACTATACCCCGCCCAAACAGCCATAACAGCAGTACACACGATAAAAGAATAATAGAATTAAGACCAGAGAAAACGATCGGCTGGGAACTGTCACTATCAAGTCCAAACAAAGCTTTCATACATGATATACAAACGGATCAAACAATAATAATCATTACTTTTCGAATTATATTTCACATTAAGCTTTCATTATCACTACATTGATTTATTCTGGACCGATGTTATTATTAAATTTGGACAAAAGAGATAGCACATTATTCAGAATTAAAACACTTTGATGAACTATATAACGTGTCAATGCAAACAATTACAGCTCCTATATAAATTTAGCTCGGGATTAAAGCATATGTTATATCAAAGTATGATAAAAATGAATTAGTTCCATAAAAAACGGATAGTAGCATAAATAAAAAAGTTTTAATTAAGTAAAAATATGTGTAAATTAAACAAACAATGTTGTGTTAGTGTACAATTTTATATAAATAAATATTTTTGATGAATTATTTTATTACTTTTTTAAATAATTATTTAAACCTTTATCAAGCCCTTTTTTAATATCTTTCAAAAATTCTTTCTTTTTGCCATATGGAACGTTCTTCATATTTTTAAGCTGGTGTGCAATTTGCTTTGTTAAAATAAACAAATAATTTTCTGATTTACTTTTTGAACTAGACTTTAAATCAGAAAGCGTTATATTTTCAGAATTTTCAACACTATTAGCATCTATTTCCTTTTTATTATAAATATTCTGGTAATCTTTGGGTTCTTCATTAAGGCAGAAATGGTTATTATATTCAATCTCTGGTTGATTCTCGTTTTTAAAATTAATCTGTAAATCAAAATCCTCCTTCTTCATGCCTAGTTTATCGAAGTTAAAATTCCCAATAAATAGTGAACGTCTCCATCTTCTATTTACCGTATCCAATAAAGTATTGATGCCCATTCCTTTATTCTTTACACAATTTATGCATATAAGGCCATATTGACTTTGTAACCTACAAGACTCTCTAGTATTTACATCACTACATTGAAATTTGATCATAATGTCTGCAGCAAACAAACACAACATGTCCTCTGCCTGTCTTATTATGGGCGGAAATTCAGATGAGGTTTTAACCTTTATGTATCTTAATACAAATAGCCTATGTTTTTCATTCCTTAATCTTTTGATGAAAATTTCCAATTCCACAAAGAATATCGACATTTTCCGCTTCCCCAAAAAATGTCTTTTAATTGAACTATTGATTCCTTCGGCTCTATTATTAGTTCTGCTAAACATGTCGATTCTATTTTCATAACGGTTTCTTATTATCTCGTCTCTGTATTTGTGCCAGTTTTTCATGAAATACACTCGTAGTTCTTCGTCAAGATTGCAAATTTCCCTTATATACGCATCTAAGTTTTTTGCAAACAAAAGCCTTTTCACTATTTCTTTCTGTTGTTCCTTTTCTTCTTTTGATTTGTGTGGATATAATGAATTTATTTTGGAATTTATAGTCTTTGTAGCATGGTAAACACATAATCTTAGTTTACAATTTGGGAAAATCGTCTTTATTGTTTTGCGCTCAACCCAATCTTTGTCAGTAAAACAAAGCAACGGTTTATTCCTATTATTATCTGAAATAAATTTCAGAAAAAAAACCGCAACACTTTCGAAACATTCATCGCTTGTAGAAAATATCAAAACTGGCTCAGTATAACCTTCACCGTTTATGATACTTAAGATAAACAATGCGCAACTCTCATTAAATAAATTATACGTAGCGTCGAAGAATAATACGTTCCCATAATTGTCAAATAATCCGCGCATTATATCATCCTGATAATAAATTCCCATTAATTCATCATTATAATAAATTTCCTCAAAATCACCTATCAGTTTTTTAATAACAAATTGGTCATCTTTCTCATCAGTATTCTTATCTGTGGCTTTGCGTCGTAAATTATAAATATCGTTGTAGGAATGAAATTTTAAATTTTCTTCTGGTATTGTATTTATAATTCTACGCAAGTTTATTCTCTCATTTGGAAATTGCTCTAAAGAAACTTTTATCTCGTCTTCTAGTACAGGCTTCTTTAATGTTATATTAGCGTGTTTTGAATGGTCTGTTAAAGTTTCAACTATCAATTTTCTTTTATTGTATTTTAAGCTGATAAGGAATTGACAGCCCATCTTTTGGGTAAATGTGTTCTTCTTTATTTTAGTATTGTCTTCATCTTTCTTCTTTTGTTTGTTTTGTTTTCCGCCAAACTCACATATAAAAGTAGCAGAATGATATTTTAATTTTAAAATAAAATTTTTAATTGAATTTAACTTTTTAATTTCTTTACACTTCGTTTCAATCTTTTTACTATCACTTATTATTATGTCAGCTATGAACTCGGTTTTATATTGGTCCAATATGAGTTTGAAATCATTATAGGAATCAAAATTTTGTCCTATTTGAAAATATTTGTTTAGACCATTTTGTATTGTTTTGGGAATTGAACTGGAAACAGGGAGATCCGACACATCATCAGAATATTGTATAGAAGCACTTGGTTCTTGTAGGGAGTTAGAAAGCTTTTCAAGTGAAGGGATGGTTAGGTTAGAGACGAGGCCTGTTCCATTATTGTTGTCGAGTTTAGAATCGGGATTAGTTTTAATAGTGTTTGAGTTAGTGTTAAAACTGGAGTTGATTGTTTGATCCGTTTGTATATCATGTATGAAAGCTTTGTTTGGACTTGATAGTGACAGTTCCCAGCCGATCGTTTTCTCTGGTCTTAATTCTATTATTCTTTTATCGTGTGTACTGCTGTTATGGCTGTTTGGGCGGGGTATAGTTGGGAGTAGTGGGAGGTCTTTCTTCTGCTTATTCTCCGTCATATAGTTTCTGAAATTTAAATTTTTAAATTTACAAATTTTGATTTATAAAACATACCCCGCCTTTTTGAAAACTACGGATAACAACAATGGGTTTACAAACCATAACACGTAGCCCCATTTAATATAATGGCTATAAGTGGTCAAATATGGCAACATAGTTTTAAAGAGAACAGAGTAATAAGAAGGATAATACAAATTATAGCTACAACAAATGTATTAATAAACTTTAAAATATCCATACCAGAAACAAAAAACATTGAAAACGCCTGCAAAAATTCTATTTCTGGTGGGCCTCCTAATTTAACCTATTTTAACTGTCCAAGTAATTGACCGATTGTGAGTATTTTCTTTTATTGTGTTTGTCTAAATATGACCCAAATTTAAGTAGTGTCCGAGAAGCCTCGTTGTTGTTATTCATTTTGATAAAAGATTTTTTGTAAAATCTGAGAAATGAAAAATATTAATTTTGTCTCTCAATTTTCTCATTTTCACACGAAAACACAAATTTCATGTTTCAGAACTATAAAACTATAGTAGAAGCAAAACAAATCGATAAAGTATTTTCACCTTTTAAAATTTTAATTTTTCTAAAAATGTTCAAACTCAAAAGGATCAACARGCGAGKCTTCTCGGACACTACTTAAATTTGGGTCATATTTAGACAAACAAGCGAACGCCAAGAGAATAACATTCACATATACGCCAGGAAGCGAAGTCTATGTTAAACGAATAAATCCGTTAAAATGGGAACCCAAATTCGAGGGACCATTTGAGGTAGTCAGTAACAACACCAAGAGGAACTACCTAATGGTCAATGTCAATGGGAAAATTATACGAATGAATATCAAACGAGTAAAGCCTGTGTTGGAGACGGATAAGGTTGCATTAAGAAGAGAGGCAGAATGACGTATCCCACAAGCTACGTCGTAAGTTGGCTACTAGAAAGAAAAGGAATTTCGAAGAACATTCCTCTTTTCTAAATAATTAAGAATATTAAAATTCGCAATAAAACTATATTAAATTTAAAACTTACTAAGAGTATAACAATGGCATTCGATGCACCCACACACTCATCGAATCAACACAACAAGCACCACGCCTATTCAGGACGCGTCATATATAATGGTTGTATAGACTTAAAGTGGGTCTATCCTTATTTTGAAACATTATAAAATTTCTAAGCTAATTTTTTAATTATTATTTATTTAAATCATAAATTCAAATTCAAATTTAAATTTATGTCATTAATTCATGTGGGCTATATTGAACCCCACATTCTCCCCTCCTTCGGCACAGGAATAATTCTCTTTATGTTGTGCCACTGTCTTCTACGTTCTGTTTATATTTCGATTCTATTTCCACTGGTTCCGACGTGTGTCACGCGGTAAGGTCCGTCATATCGGTTACTTCCTTTCTTAAGTTCTTCGTTTCGTAACATGACTTGGTCACCAGTCTTGAACGTATGGGGAATGCGTTTGCTGTTTATTTTCATGTTCTCATTCTGTTTTACTCTTTCTTCTTTGTCCTTCAGTTCTATGAAGTTAATGTCAAGAGTTCGTTGAAAGGGATCTAGTGGAGAGGTTCCTGATATCAACTCTCGTGGACTGTATCCAGTTATTCTGTTTCTGCCTTCATTCAGATTTCTTAGAATAGTCTTCTTGATGTGATCCACATGTTCTCCAGCGTTTATCCTAAATAAAACTCCGATTGTTTGATTAATTCTTTCTGCGATTGAGTTACTACTAGGGTTGTATGCAGATGTGCGTGTATGAGTAATGTTGTTCCGCTGAAGGAAGTCCTTTACGGGCTTGCATACGTATTGCCTTCCGTTATCCGATATGAATCGGTCGGGTGCGCCGTATTTCTGTATCCATGGCTCTAGTACGTCATTAATAATGTACTGGTGGGATGTGTCTTCTGTAAGATGGATAGATACTAGTCTGGTAGCAATATCAATGACTGAAACCACAAAGAATCTTGGTTTCTCAAAGTCATGAATGTAACTGTCGCTATCTAAAGGTCCATAGATGTCGCTTGCTATCGTTTTAAATGGAGTTCTTTCAAATATGTATCCTTGTGTGTATCCATAGTTTGTTTTCTTTGTTTATGACGGAGACAAGGTTCACATAGGCTTGATTCTTTTCGCACGAACTTGGCGAGTCCCTGCCCCGAGACGAAAGGAGAAATAGATGTCCAAAGTCGTTTAAATCCTGCATGTCCAAGGTATTCGTGTGCTCTGTTAAAGAGTTCTACGTAGTGGTCCCTTGGTATGAGTACGCGTTTATTTTCATCAATCATAATATTGTGAGTGTTTACAGGGTTGCGTTTATGACATGACATGGGTTTTAACCGGTATAAACCGGATTAAACCATGTCAAAAACCTCAAATTTTTATATTTTGAAAATATTTTAAAAATTCCAAAAATAATCTTAGTTGGAATTACTTAACGTAATCTCAGGAGATTAGAAATAAAATATTTCCTGAAAAATCAAAAATCTCCAAAATCAAAGTAATAAAATATAAAAATAAAAATTTGCTAAAAATCGAAAAAATTTTCCCCAAAATCTTCCAAAAATTAGTTCCTACCAAATTTTAGGTTTATGCCGGATAAAACGTCAAAAAGGTTTATGACATGACGGTAATATCCGGTTTTTACCAGGGTGGTAAAAACCAGGTGGTTTTTACCTTACAACCCTGAGTGTTTATTGTTTGATACGATGCATTTCCTTTTGTTACTCTGTTTTGTAGTGAAAAATCATTTCCTTGGGCTGTTTCTATAACCGCTAGGTCTAGTAGTTTTGGTTTCTGGGAAACTGAACATGCTCTAGAGATGAAATCTGCACAGATATTTTCCTTTCCTTCTATGTGCTCGAGCGTAATGTTGTACTCTTGAAGTAGAAGTTTCCATCTTTGGATTCTACGGGAGATATCTTCCTTGTGGAATAGGATGTTTCTGTTATCATTGCGTACTATAATCTTGTAGTTAAATACGATATTTCGGAAGTGTTGTAGGCTATTCAGTATGGAAAGAAGTTCCTTTTCCAGAATGGTGTACTTTATTTCCACATCGTTGTATTTGTAGCTATAGAAGCCAAGAATATTTCCATCTTGAAACAGTACGCTACCTAGTGCGTAATCGCTAGAGTCAGTTTCCAGGTAAAATGGTTTAGAAAAGTCTGGATAGTTTAGGAGTGTGTGTTTCTTAATGTCCTGTAGGATTGCATTGGCAGTGTCCTTGTCTTGTTCTGTCCAGGTGAAGCGGGAAGTTCCTTTCAATTTGTCGCTTAGTGGAAGTAGTTTGGAGGAAAGGTTTGGGACAAATGGCCGAAACCTGTTGATGTACCCTATGAGTTTCATGACTCCTTTTCTGCTCTTCGGAGTGTAGTTGTCATACGAGTCTACTCTGCTTGTGTCTGCCTTGATTCCTTTACTAGAAATTAAAAGTCCAAGATACTTAATTTCTTCTCTCTTGATAATTGTTTTCTCAAAGTTTAAGCTGATTCCTGATTCTCGTAGTGAGGTAATTGCTTGTTTAATGTGTTGGTTGTGATCTTCTTCCTTCTCACTAAAGATGAGTATGTCGTCAAGGTATACGATAACGAGGTCAAGATGTGAAAGAGTTCGCTGTATAACACGTTGGAAGCATAAGGGAGCGTTTACTAATCCGAATGGAAGTCTAGTAAACTCATACGCTTCTCCTAAGATTGAGAATGCTGTATATTTCATCGATTCCGGTGAGAGCGCTATCTGGTAGTATCCGTAATTCATGTCTAGTGTACTAAAAACAACAGCTTTTCCTAGTCGTTGTACTACGTCATTCACTGATGGAAAGGGAAAGTTCTCTCTTATTGTATTTTGGTTAAGTAGACGGTAGTCTATTAGAAGTCTTACTGTGTTGTTCTTTTTCAAGATTGGGAATGCTGGCGAACAGTATACGGAGTTACTCTTCTTTATAACTCCTTTATCTTCCAATTCTGCAAGTGTATCCTTTGTAGGTGCCAGAAGTTTTGCTGGTACTGGATATGGACGCTGGTAATTTACGCGTTCTTCATCTTTGAGCCAGATCTTGTGCTCGTAGTCTTTGATGAGACCTAGCGATGGTTGTTCTTGTTGTATTGTTTGGAGAAATTGTTTCAGTTCTTCATCTGTATTCTTAAGTGCAAGTATCTTTATCTTTTTAATCAGTTGGCTGTCTGGGTTGTTATTCCATGCCTTTTGTTCTGCACTATTAAGATCATACAGTGTTCCATCAATTAAAAGCGAATGTGTTCCTAGGTTCAGGGTTATTTCTTGATCTTCTAGGAAGTCCATGCCTAAGACCATGTCATATGTCATGTCTTTAAGTATTTTCGGCTGGATTCTAAACTTCTTGTTAGTAAAGGGTACTATACTGAATTCCAGCGTTGTTTGCTCTGTTAGTTCAAGTGTTTTGGAATCTGCTAACTCCACTTGCAAAGGTTCTCTGTGGGAGTAATCTGAAGGTTCTCTTTTAAGGCAACTTTCTTGCTTATTAGCGAAAGGTGTGAGCCAGTATCAAGTAGACATTGATAGTTGTCTTTGTTTAATTGAACTGGAATTAAGAGTCCGTTAGTACGCATACATGGTTCTTTCAATGCAAAAAACCTTGGGTTCGTGGATTTGTTTTCGTCACGAAGCTGTTTAGTATTCCCTCTTGTTGGGTTGCGTATACTGTAACTCTTTTGTTCGTTGTCCTTTGTTGTTGCGGACTCTGCAGGCGATCCAGTCTGTGTTGTTGGTCGTCTGGGTTGGTATGATGAGCCTGAATACGGCCGTCTGTAGGGGTGTTGTCCCTTATCATATGATCTGTAGTTCCGTTGGAATCTGTTGTTGTTGTTGCTTGAGTAATCGTGAGTTAATGTCCCTGATTGTCCTGGTGTGGAAGTTTTTCCATGCTGTTGACTGCGACATTCCTCGTTGTGTGTCGTGAAGTACGATGTAGACTGCACCAGCTTCGTGATGGCTTAGGTCGAGTTTTTGTTCTTGTACTCCTGGTTGTCTGTGCAATAACTTCGTGGTGCTCTATCTCTGAGAGGACAATGTTTTCAATTGTTTGGATTCTTTCCACGATTCCTTGCACATCTACTAGTCCGGCTTTCGTCATTTCGACGTGTGTGGCTGCGGACAAGCCCTGCTTGAATACTTCTTCGAGTTTCTCACTTGTCTGTATGTCACTTAGCTTTCGGGTGATGCTTAACCTCATGATGAGTTTTCGCACTGCTTGAAAGTAATCTACGATCCTGTAGTAATGGTCTTGGTGCAGGGCATTGATTTGTTTGTAGTATATGCCGCAATTAGTGACCGGATAGGCGTAATTAAGTAGAATTTCAAGGGCCTGCTCAAGGGTTGTTGCTGTTCCGATTCGTGAAAGAAGCTCTGGAGACACTACGGATTTTAAGACGTTTAGAGTAGTGTTGTCGTCCCATTCAGTGAGTGTTACAAGTTCTCGGAACTATTGGATCCAGTCTAGGAGGTCTTGTGACTGTGGGTCGTAGAGTCTTGGTATCTGACACTCTAGAACCACGTCTGTGTTGGGAACACGAAGTTTGAAGGAAAGTGTCTTCGTCCCGTCCACTCTCTTCCTGTCTTGTGTTGTGTGGTCTCCTGTGACCGATTTTGTAGGTGCTGTAGAAAATTTAAAATTTGGAAAGTCAGGAGATCCTTTGCTCAATGAATTCATTATGTCGGGATCATAATAAGCCCAACCGTATTTTATGTAATGGTTGTATAGACTTAAAGTGGGTCTATCATAATTTTGAAACATATTAATTTTCTAAGCTAATTTTTTAATTATTATTTATTTAAATCATAAATCCAAATTTGAATTTAAATTCAAATTTAAATTTATGTCATTAATTAATGTGGGTTATATTGAACCCCACATTCTCCCCCTCCTTCGGCACAGGAATAATTCTTTTTATGTTGTGCCACTGTCTTCTACGTTCTGTTTGTATTTCGATTCTATTTCCACTGGTTCCGACGTGTGTTATGCGGTAAGGTCCGTCATATCGGTTACTTCCTTTCTTTGGTTCTTCATTTCGTAACATGACTTGGTCACCAGTTTTGAACGTATGGGGAATGCGTTTGCTATTTATTTTCATGTTGTCGTTCTGTTTTACTCTTTCTTCCTTGTCCTTCAATTCTGTGAAGTTTATGTCAAGGTTTCGCTGTAAGGGATCTAATGGAGAAGTTCCCGATATTAGTTCTCATGGACTGTATCCGGTTATCCTGTTTCTGCCTTCATTCAGATTTCTTAGGATAGTCTTCTTGATGTGATCCACATGTTCTCCTGCGTTGATCCTAAATAAAACTCCGATTGTCTGGTTAATTCTTTCTGCGATGGAGTTACTACTTGGGTTGTACGCAGATGTACGTGTATGAGTAATATTTTGCCGCTGTAGGAAGTCCTTTATGGGCTTACATACGTATTGTCTTCCGTTATCCGATATGAATCGGTCGGGTGCTCCATATTTCTGTATCCATGGTTCTAACACGTCATTAATAATGTACTGGTGGGATGTGTTTTCTGTAAGATGAATAGATACTAGTCTTGTGGCAATATCAATGACTGAAACCACAAAGAATCTTGGTTTCTCAAAGTCGTGTATGTAACTGTCACTTTCTAAAGGTCCATAAATATCGCTAGCTATTGTTTTAAATGGAGTTCTTTCGAAAATGCATCCTTGTGTGTGCCTATAGTTTGTTTTTCTTTGTTTATGATGGAGACAAGGTTCACATAGACTTGATTCTATTCGCATAAACTTGGCGAGTCTCTGCCCCGAAACGAAAGGAGAAATAGACGTCCAAAGTCGTTTAAATCCTGCGTGTCCAAGATATTCGTGTGCTCTATTGAAGAGTACTACGTAGTGGTCCTTTGGAATAAGTACGCGTTTGTTCTCATCGATTATAATATTGTGAGTGTTTATCGTTTGATACGATGCATTTCCTTTTGTTACTCTGTTTTGTAATGAAACATCATTTCCTTGGGCTGTTTCTATAGCCGCTAGGTCTAGTAATTGTGGTTTCTGGGAAACTGAACATGCTCTAGAGATGAAATCCGCACAGATATTTTCTTTTCCTTCTATGTGCTCGAGCGTAATGTTATACTCTTGGAGTAGAAGTTTCCATCTTTGGATTCTACGAGAGATATCTTCCTTGTGAAATAGGATGTTTCTGTTATCGTTGCGTACTATAATCTTGCCATTAAATACGATATTTCGGAAATTTTGTAGGCTTTTCAGTATGGAAAGAAGTTCCTTTTCCAGAATGGTGTACTTTATTTCCACATCGTTGTATTTGTAGCTATAGAAGCCAAGAATATTTTCATCTTGAAACAGTACGCTACCTACTGCGTAATCGCTAGAGTCAGTTTCTAGGTAAAACGGTTTAGAAAAGTCTGGATAGTTTAGGAGTGTGTGTTTCTTAATGTCCTGTAGGATAGCATTGGCAGTGTCCTTGTCTTGTTCTGTCCAGGTGAAGCGGGAAGTTCCCTTCAATTTGTCGCTTACTGGAAGTACAGTAAACTTGCGTTATAACTAGGGCTCCCAGAAATTGCTTTTATATTTATATAGGAAATTGCCCCAAAAACATGCATTATTTGTGCCAAATTGCCTGTAAAACGATGAAAATCCATCCATTTTATTATAAAATTGGGAAAATTCCTTCCAAAATTAACCTGAAATGATAAAATAATTCTGATTATGTATTAATAACTACATTAAATAACTATTAATGATTTATATGGCGAATTTAATTTTTGATTTTTTCATCAGAAATTTTTATTTGTATTTTGCCAGATTAACAACTCAAATAATTCCATTTATTACGCCAAATTGCTGTTATTTTAGTCAATTTACCTAAAAATTGCCCAAAATTGCTTTGTTGCCTTTTATTGCTTTTAAATATCGCTACCAGAGGCTCTATGGGACCTGAAAATCGTCCTAGAGCGTTAAAATGACGTAATAACAATCATATGCAATTTTGAAAAAATTGTTTTTTGAGAGCCCTAGTAATAAACCAGTTCATGCTCCATCATATACTTCAGCATCACAACCATGTCTTCAGACATTCCTGTGTACCTGCCGTATTTGTTGCGGCTTTTGTTCGCTGGTATCACTACCTTAGGTTCAGCTGGGATTATCTCTGCTGGTTTCACATTAGGTGCTGAGATCTCCAAGCTTTCAAAGTCATGCGTTCTGTCAAGGTCTTGAAGCTTGGAGTTGTATAGACTTGCTGCACAGAGGATTTGCATCGAGTTTAGCCCTTTTTTGTTCAGGCACTCATCTCTGACTACACCATCGTCTATCGCGTACTTTTCGAAGTATTTCCTCTCTAGTTCCGCGGCGTGGTCTTTTATATAGACCTGGGTTTTGCCTACATGTTTCAGGTATTCGGTCACAGTGTATCCTACGCTAGTGTTGAAAGTTTCCATACCTTGTATAGGCTGTACTCCTTCCATCTTCGCAAGGACACTGTTGTCCTCGACCTCAACTTCGGGTTCTCCCTTTTGTTTGGGGTGGTAGTTATGCGCCAGCATCGCACTCTTTTTCGGGTCAAACTCGGAGTAGTAGCTCTTTTTTGGAGCATTACCGCTTTCCTTCTGGGGTTTCTTCCCTTTAGGATTGCCCTTTGTTGTTTGCTTGTCCTGTAGTGGCTTGATTGTCATTCTCAGATTTTCTTTAAAATATAATTTTTTAAAAAAATGATCCCGTTGCTCTTGTGTTTCAATAGCTTTTGGGACTCTGAAGCCTAACCAATTTGGATTTTTCCACTTTGGTACAAAAACTGGGCCCATTTCTTTCGGTTTGGACTTTTTATGAGCAATTTTTTTATTGTCAGTTTCAGTTTTATTAGACAKGCTKGARACAACCCATTTGTCTATCGACACCTGGGTTTTCGCTTTGGGCTTTTTTGGCCTTCCACGTTTTGATTTGGGACCGGGATTGGGGTATATGATTTTATTAATCGGAGTGGCGTTTATTGCACTTATACGTTCCCGCTGCTCGCTGCTACTGCACATCAGTGCACCTTTTTTGGGTCTACGCAGGGGACTCTGCCCTTTATCCGCCCCGACCTTTTCCATTTTCATGGCAGCCTTGAGCGGAGGGCCAGACAAGTTAATGCCTCTTTTGGTCTGGCGTACGAAGGGATTCCACTTCAGCGTGTCTTTGCCTACCTGTGGATTCACCATCCAAGCCTTGCACTTTGATTTTTTATCATGGACCATTTTTTAAAAAAAATTTTTTTTTTGACAAACGTTAAATTCTATTTGTATGTGAAGTATTACATAATATCTTAAACTTTATGCAAGTATGAGTACAAATCTAACAATTATAGATTGGTATAAAATCATTTAAAAAGTTTACATATCGAGGCTAATCACAACATATACTCCCAATTGGAATGATATCATAAGTTAAATTTTTTGTATAATATCTTATAAAAAGAGGTTTATCTTCAAAATCACAATCCATGCATTAGATAACGAATCCAAAACTTTAGTTTATATATAAATAATTACAATTAATTATATTATATTTTATTTATTGAGGAATGGATATTTTATTTAGTTACACTTAATTTTGAGGCATTTCAACCTCCAAATACATCAATTTTTATTTAGAAATAGTTAGGCAAATATAAAGAGAAAAATAAATCAAAACCTAATTGCAACACAATAATTTACTTAAAATTTTATGAATTAAAGAAAATATTTCAATTAAAATCTAATACCGGTAATATTACCAAATACCGGTAATGGACGATAATATTCGATAACGATAATGGACGAAATACCGGTATATCGAGTAATACCGGTATTAATTTTGGAAACTCTAGCACTCACCTCTGACTACACCATCGTCTATCGCGTACTTTTCGAAGTATTTCCTCTCTAGTTCCGCGGCGTGGTCTTTTATATAGACCTGGGTTTTGCCAACATGTTCAGGTATTCGGACACAGTATATCCTACGCTAGTTTTGAAAGCTTCCACACCTTGTATAGGCTGTACTCCTTCCATCTTCGCGAGGACACTGCTATCCTCAACCTCAACTTCGGGTTCTCCCTTCTTTTCGGGGTGGTAGCTGTGCGCCAGCATCGCGCTCTTCTCCGGGTCAAATTCGGAGTAGTAGCTCTTTTTCTGAGCATCTCCGCTTCCCTTCTGGGGTTTCTTCCCTTTAGGGTTGCCCTTTGTTGTTTGCTTGTCCTGTAGTGGCTTAATTGTCATTTTCAGATTTTCTTTAAAATATAATTTTTTAAAAAAATGATCCCGTTGCTCTTGTGTTTCAATAGCTTTCGGGACCCTGAAGCCTAACCAATTTGGATTTTTCCACTTTGGTACAAAAACTGGGCCCTCTCCTTTTGGTTTGGACTTTTTATGAACAATTTTTTTATTGCCTGTTTCAGTTTTACAAGTTATGCTTGAGACAACCCATTTGTCTATCGACACCTGGGTTTTCGCTTTGGGCTTTTTTGGCCTTCCACGTTTTGATTTGGGACCGGGATTGGGGTATATGATTTTATTTATTGGAGTGGCGTTTATTGCACTTATACGTTCCCGCTGCTCGCTGCTACTGCACATCAGTGCACCTTTTTTGGGTCTACGCAGGGGACTCTGCCCTTTATCCGCCCCGACCTTTTCCATTTTCATGGCAGCCTTGAGCGGAGGGCCAGACAAGTTAATGCCTCTTTTGGTCTGGCATACGAAGGAATTCCACTTCAGCGTGTCTTTGCCTACCTGTGGATTCACCATCCAAGCCTTGCACTTTGATTTTTTATCATGGACCATTTTTTAAAAAAAAAATTTTTTTTTTAACTATCTGATATAATCTTATAAAATATATTAATTACTTTCATAATTGTATCCTCAGTTTTTAATAGTTCATTCATAAAACGTTTTTATTAAAACCATAGTCATCGGCTCGAATGTTAAACGTATTTTCTTTTATATTTTAACTCTCATATGTAGGGCAACTTTTTGTCAATATTGTTAATTTGTTTTATAATGTTCAATTGATATATGTAACACCAATGTGGTGTTTCTTTAGGTTTAAAACAGTTTATGGTTGATGTTAAAGTCAATTTTTTTGTCAAATTTTAAAATTTCATATGGTAAAAAAGACGAGGTGCAAAGCCCAGGACAAACTTGATGCAATTATAAAACGCTTCCCCATTGAATTTAGCATCACATCACAGCAGACATTGTGGTGTGATCTTTGTATGAAGGGCGTTTCATTCGATAAAATGTACTTTGTGGAAAGCCATCAAAGAGGAGACAAACACACTAAGCTTCTACAAAATCGCAAATTCAATGTTAAACAGAAGATGATAGACCTTGTGCCCAGTACATATTACGAACGTTTCGTGGGTATGTTGAGTAGGTGCAATATTGCGATAAACAACTTAAGAAAAGCAGAATTTAAATCATTCTTTTCTTTATTGGGATACAGCGTTCCCACTCCTGAAACTGCAAGGGAAATCTGTTCACATATGGCCGAGAGATACAAGAATAAACTGAAAATTAAACCGGGCTGTAAAAAGATATTTCTTATTGCCGATGAATCGGTTGTCCAGGACAAAAAGATACTTGTTATTCTAGTTGGTGATATCAACGCACCTTCGGTTATCTACATACACTTGGAATATAAAATTTGAAACACCTAGAATTTTTTAATATGTGGATGAAATAAGTTTGTCAAATAAAGTCTGTTTCTATTTTGATCTATATTAGACGTATATAATATTTTTAAACATTTATTACTCTTATGTAATTTCTACAATATTTTCGTCTCATAAATTCAAAAGTAAAATTTTGAAATTTGAAACAATAAAATAACTAAACCCAACCAATAAAAAATAATTATTCAATATTCCATCCACTTCCCCTCATTAGATAAACATGTAGACAAACGATTGTCAAAACTCATACTCAAATTTTGACATAAATCATCACTTAT
Source organism: Mikrocytos mackini (assembly GCA_030180075.1). Taxonomy (NCBI): domain Eukaryota; phylum Endomyxa; class Ascetosporea; order Mikrocytida; family Mikrocytiidae; genus Mikrocytos; species Mikrocytos mackini. Next base: position 841 of record JASNJN010000083.1, on the reverse strand, counting down.
TTCTGACCAGGGTAGGGTTTAAGACCGTCCATAACCTTTTGTACAGGACAAGTGGTTTAATCCAGGTTTAAACCTGGTTTAATCCTGTCCAAAACCCTTTTTTCAGGTTACAATATTTCCTAATTTTATGATAGATGTTTAATTTATTAAGAATGTAATATAAAAAATTTTGAGTTTATTGTTTTTTTGGCGAAAAAAAATTGTTTGCGTGTAAAATAAATTTTTTTATATACAGTCAAACCTCTCTATAACAAACAAAACTACAACAAACTCGCGTAGTACAAACAAAAATTTGAGAAATTTTCGCCATTTTCCTACCAAATTGTTTGGAAAAAAATGTTGCCAATCATAATATTTCCCGAAATTTTTTGTAGAAATTGTGTTTTTGTATTAGAATGGCTAAATTTAATGTTATGAAATTTTATGAAAATGTATTCTTTTTAAAATTTACTAATGGAATTTTAATCTAACAAACAACATAGAATTTTTTTCAAATTTGTGAAATTTTCAGAAACTTTTTATCATAAATGGGTTGTTTTATAAGTAGGGTTTCCCATTATCCGGATAATAAAAATATCCGGATAGCGGGTATTTCGAATGTCATTACTAGGGTGCGGATAATATATGACCTTTTTTCCTTCGAAATAYMYGMTATCCGGATATTTTTATTATCCGGATAATGGGAAACCCTACTTATAAAACAACCCATTTATGATAAAAAGTTTCTGAAAATTTCACAAATTTGAAAAAAATTCTATGTTGTTTGTTAGATTAAAATTCCATTAGTAAATTTTAAAAAGAATACATTTACATAAAATTTCATAACATTAAATTTAGCCAT
>JASNJN010000082.1:0-58476 GCA_030180075.1 Mikrocytos mackini | reverse complement strand
CGTCGTATTCGGAAAATTTGAAATGATAAAACGCAAGATCATGCGAGAGAAAGAATTAAATGGTTACTAATACAAGATGAAATCATTTAACAGGAACACAATTTAATTATTTATTATTAGGGTTCGGAAAATATGTGACAAAAATGATCAAATATGTGAATAACATGTGATTTTTAGAGATTATAGAGGAAAGCCTAAAATTTGAGGATACTCAGGTATGGGACACCTAAAATTTTCCCAAATTTATATAGGATTTTACGTCGAATTTCACGTAAAATATGTGACCACATGTTTTGTCACATATATTCCGAACCCTATTTATTATAACTACTCATGTGACCCTATCTTACCGCCTTGTTCCAATTTATTGTAATTAATATTAAACTAGTTATGCCTTTTTATAGATAAACATTCCAAATAAGGAGTTTATATGAGGCTTATTTATTTTGACGGGATAGGTCACAAATGGCTACATGCCTTTAATATTCCCAATTAAAAAAACGGTTTATTTAACCTTTAATTTCTATAGTCCTGTAAACCTATGTCTGATTGTATCAGATTAGCGATTTATTTTTGAAACTCTATCTTAACCCTCCCTTGTTTCAATAATAAGGGCGCCTTTACTGGTTGTTTTACACCATGGCCTTTTATAGGTTATATAGATAAATGCATGCTCCATATGTACCTTTTGCAACTTGTGCCCCTTTATATGTGGTGGGGCTTCGTTGCGACTCGTGTACGGAACATGCCATTTTTGGAAAGTTAACTTTCCAATTTCAGGATTTACCTGGGAAACGCTTGATGCTGTCCTGCTGATTAGGATATTAAGCATACGCGTGTTAATATTGTTTTAAGGCATGTTTTGCCATTATCAAAAGCTTGAATTTCTTGGAAAGCCTTTAAATGCTTTTCGGACCAATTTCCTGTTTCGAAAATAACAGTGTTTCAAAAATAAACTCACCTGTATTGGTGATGTTCAGTCTATATAAAAACATAACATGTTTAATAAAATCAATCACGCATTGTGATTTGGCGGTTTTTGACATTTGGATACATTCCACTCAGCCCTTTCGTATAAGGGTCATTGACCCTCGCGTTTTAGCGTTTACGGGCTGGAAGTTGTTATGCCATCCTGGATATATGGAACCGTTGGGCCCCTGTTTTCCAGGTTACTACGGTTCGACCAAGTTCGAACCTGCTTCAGCCGGTTTAGGCCTTTCGCCCGACATTGACCCTAGCCCCTTTACGGTGGGGCTGTCCGGTGTGACGGTATTTAACCATTCGGTATTTTTGGGAAATTTAAAATTTCCCTTAGAAGTAGCTTTGCAACCGAAAAACTTTCCCTGGGTCTAAAACACCCAGTCTATTTCTCGGCATTTTTCACAGTTGAAAAAATAAACCTTGTAACAAAATAGGCTGTATTGCAGAAATAAACCTTGTTTCAAAAATAATGAGGGCTTGCTTAATGTGCAACCATTAATTTAAAGGTTTTTGAAAAGTTCTATTACCCTCCTTGTGTTGTTTGAACACTATGGGTACGCTATCATCTGTATTCCTTCCGCTCACTCCTCGTTTATGTAGGCACTAGGCCTAAGCGTGTGAGCTTTAGCCGAGTGGCTATCGTGTCGGTAGCAAATTACATATTTTAGAGGAAATCACTTTTGCAAACGAAAGGGTCTAAATCAGCTCAAAATGACTTATGTTGATTTTTAGCTGTTCTTAATGCTGACCTTCTATCCACTTTTTGAAAATTTTCAAAAATAATCTTCATTTTGATTTTCGCCTCATTTTCAGCTCTAAATAACCGTCGCTTCTCAGAAATTTATGGAACCCGACCAAAATAAATTGAAAACCGAGACCAGCTTGCTGTTTGTGAACTTGAGATCTACATGTCAAGTAAATATACATGTTTACTTATTATATATTAAAAAAGTGATTTCCTCTAAAATATGCCATGTGTCGGTAGCCTGTGGAGATTATGCTCCTGGTTAGAGCGCCTTCCAAAAGACACGGTACTGATACTGTTTTCTCATTGCTGTGGACCGTTTTAGGTCTTTCGCTTAGCATGGGCCCTAACCCCTATACGGTGGGGTTGTCCGGTTTGCTAATTTGTAGGACCTTTCGGATTTTTAGAAAATTTAAATTTTCTATTTTCAACTTAAAAACCTCAAAATTTATTTTCAGTTTTTTAGAAAAATTATCAGAATGTTAAAAAAACTATATTTTAACATATTTATTTCGATTGAATTTTTTCCAATATGAGGCCTATAATCGCGATCCCATTTTTTTATTTATAAAGCATTTTTGTCGTAAAATAAAAAAAAATTCCGAGATATGGAATCGCGAGATCTCTTAAAAACACACATTTTATTAAAAAATTTCAAAAAATTTTTTAATATAGTGTTTTTGCGTCGAACATTTTCAAAAAAATTCCCGCGTACACCATTAGAAAAAAAATATTCGACCGAAAAATTTTTTAATAAAAAACATGTGAATAAGCGTTTTCGATCATAAATTTTTTTCTTATAATTTTTTATTAGAAAATTTCCCCTTGAAGTTTACAATCCAAAATTAATATTTAAAAATTAGTCAATTTTAAAAAAAATTGACTACATCGATTATTTGGCAAAATTTATTAAAGGCGACAAAATCATATTAATAGTTTGTATCTAAAACGTGACACATTAGTCACCATTTCTAAAAAAACTGTCAAACACCAAAAACAGTCAATTGACTAAACGGTGCAATTAGTAAATTTCTGTCTTAATCGAAACAAAACATTAGTCAGTTGACGAATTAGTCAATTAGTCATTCAAAAAGTCCCATCTAGGAATATAACAATTATGAATTATTGGAAAATTTTAAGGCCAAATACCCGTCCTTTTCTCAAAAATCTCCAAGAGCTTGCAAATCGTTTTAAAAAATCGTGTATAAGGAATAAGAGAGCGGGGTGTCGTTGTAACCGTGTTGAAATCCCAGGGAAGCACAACATAGGATATGGAAATTTAGAGTATGACGATATGGTTTTTGTATTTACGACAAAAAAATTATTTTTAAAAGCATCACTTTTAAAATTTTGAAATCATGGTCGACTCAACTTACAATACAAACCAATATCATTTTAAATTGACTAGTTTGTTTATACAACATCATACATATAGAGATGTTCCATATCTTTTATCATTTCATCTATTGAAAAACAAAATATCTTTGACACGGCACTCTATGACTTTAAATCGCACACTAGTATCGGCATTCAACCAGAGATCATAATGATCAGAATTCGGAAAATATGTGACAAAAAAACGATAAATATGTAAATAATATGTGATTTTTAGAGATTATAAAGGAATTTCTAAATTTTAAGGATACTCAAATATGGGACCTAAAAAATTTCCCAATTATTTAAAGGATTTTGTGTCGAATTTCACCAGAAATATATGACAGCAAGTTTTGTCAGGCTACAATTGAATTTGCCTCAAAAAATGTGTAATTGCCTCAAAAGTGTGTAAATTGCCTCAAAAATGTGTATATGCCTCAAAATCTTGTGTGTGCCTCATACGAGTTAAAGATACCACCAACATCTTTAAAATTTTATTTCTTTTATATATTATCTATATCTATCCTACAACTAGCCATACACACTTTCAAAGTAATATAAAATAAATTTATGTGTTGTGTAATAAAGATTTTCCGAAATTCAATTTTTACATGTAACGAAGAATACATATCAAAATCGGAGTTTTCATAGACAAGTTTCTCAAATAAATATCGTTCAGATTGCTGAATACAATGTTTAAAACAAATTAGAAGTCCTATTTCACAATTTTGAAAAAATCGGTTCTTCGCCCAAAAATAATGAGGTTTTATGGATTGACCGGACTTATAGAACAAGTAAATATTTAAATACATACCGATTAAAACTCTACTGCATTCCAACTAGTATTATTTTCATAATTTTAACCCTTGTAGTCCATTAAAAAATTTTTTATTTTGAGGCAGAACTTCTAAAATGAGGCAAATACAAGATTTTGAGGCAATTACATTTGTAACCGTTTTGTCACATATTTCGGATCATATTAATGACTGATATGAACTCGTGGAATCTAAWYTWTGGCTTAATTTTCGATTTCTTCTAAAAATGTAGAGGGTTGGTTTAAATGGGGAAAATTGGAATTTAACCAATCCATGATGGAGCGATGCCAAAGATTAGATTCCACGAGTTCATATCAGTCATTAATATGATCCGAAATATGTGACAAAACGGTTACAAATGTAATTGCCTCAAAATCTTGTATTTGCCTCATTTTAGAAGTTCTGCCTCAAAATAAAAAATTTTTTAATGGACTACAAGGGTTAAAATTATGAAAATAATACTAGTTGGAATGCAGTAGAGTTTTAATCGGTATGTATTTAAATATTTACTTGTTCTATAAGTCCGGTCAATCCATAAAACCTCATTATTTTTGGGCGAAGAACCGATTTTTTCAAAATTGTGAAATAGGACTTCTAATTTGTTTTAAACATTGTATTCAGCAATCTGAACGATATTTATTTGAGAAACTTGTCTATGAAAACTCCGATTTTGATATGTATTCTTCGTTACATGTAAAAATTGAATTTCGGAAAATCTTTATTACACAACACATAAATTTATTTTATATTACTTTGAAAGTGTGTATGGCTAGTTGTAGGATAGATATAGATAATATATAAAAGAAATAAAATTTTAAAGATGTTAGGGGTATCTTTAACTCGTATGAGGCACACACAAGATTTTGAGGCATATACACATTTTGAGCAAWTKCACACTTTTTGAGGCAACTACACATATAACCGAGATAGGGTCACAGGAGTAATTATAATAAATAATTAAATTGTGTTCCTTAACTAAAAAAAACATTAACAAAATTCTATAATTTTGTCAAATTAATATATTATAAGTAAGGCGAACAAATGTAACTTTGGTATATTTTGCTAAAAAATTATGATAAGCCAGATTTTTCTCCCAATTAGTTTAAAAACCATCTCATAATGCTTAATGTCGTTACACACAAGTATATAAATGTATATTTTTGTCAAAAATATTCTGAAAAGTAACTTTTTAAGTAGATAATAAAAGTTGACACAACTTAAGTGAGAAAATCAATACAATTTGACGTGTCAAGAGTTCCATAAATTCTCGAACCTAAAATTTATCGAGAATCGAGAAACGGATTTATGGCCATATTTCCCGGGGAATGAGAAAAAATTCTCGAAATTCTCGAAAAATTTTGGGAATTTTAGACGTAAAAAATCCAGTTCCCGGGATTCGAGAAATCGATTCCCGGGAATTGGAAACTCTAGACGTGTCTACCGTAAATACCCTTGGCTTCTAAATAGATTTTATATTCATAATAGTTTGGTAGTTATTTATAATTCCACGATAGATTATATGCTCTGTGCAAATTAATATTTAATTGTTTATAACAAAATACATTGTTATTGTTCTATCCTAAATAAATCATTGAAAAAATTACAAAAATTTTCCACCAAAAGCTGTTGTCCCTTAATCCTGGTATTATATGATTAAAAGTCTTCTTTTAATGTTTTGCAATACATTTTGAAATATTCAGATTGGGTTTTAAGTAATATAGCCACTATTTTGAAATGTTGATAAAATTAAAAATGGCCATCGTATGTATAATTAATTCAAAAATTTTATGCTGTTTTAATTCCAATCATCAAATTCATAAATCTGACTATTTAAGTTCAATCCTATACCTCCTTCGATATTTAACAAAACGAGTATCATGGGGTGTGTATTAAATTAAACACAAAATAATAAAAGTTGATCTGTCTACCCAATTGATATTCAAAAGACTGATTGATATACTCTTCAGATTGATTTATGTAGAAAAATTAAACCGAATTTTAAAATTTATAGGTAAATTTCGGTATTTTAATATAAAATATTTAAAAACTTACAGTGGAAGAGGTAACTTTTAAATGGGTATATTTTCTGTCTGCTCTAATTATAAGTCATAATAAATATAAATCTGGTTTTAAAAACTTATTAGAAATATTTTTTAGCAAAATTTTTTCGAATTTTTACAAATTTAATTTTCCAAAATGTTCGAATATTCATGAAAATTGGTCCATTATCAATGTGATTCTATTATCAAAGTGTTCACTAACCCATTATTTACTGTATATACCCAAAAAACGTCATATTAATGTAAATCTATGCACAACATAACAATGTAATGTTTATTGGTGCTTAACAAAGCATACAAATAATATATATTGATAAATATGCAATTATAACCTTGGGTATGTTTAAATATCTATGGGATATTTTAAATTTTGTGGAGATTTTTAAAACTTGTGACAAATTTTAAGATTTCGTGGAAAGTTTTAATATAACCAAAGATATTCGAGTTTCCTGAACAATTTGATCCTAAATCGTCCGGTTAACCGTTTTATAAAGAAATCTTCGGTATCATTAAAACCGGAAACCGTTCACTGTAAAATATTCGATATCCGGACATTTTGGCTCATAGTTTTGCAAAAACTGACATCTTGGCTTTTCACAACTGTTTGCTTTTGTAGAACGGTACCTTGGTCATGTTGGCTAATGGAAAGTTAAATCTCCAACATAAATTTTTTTCTATCATCTGAATATTCAAATTTTTATCGAAAATTGTTTGAACGGATATCTAGAAATGTATAATCGATATGATATATCGATTTTCAAATATTTTTCATGATAATTGCCTTATTTTCAGCACATTTTTTAACCTTCGTAATTACCAGACACATAAAGAAATTTAAAATACTACTAAATTCCTATAAAATTTTCAAATTGTAGATAATGAATGTGGAAACTTGTCTCTGAATATATAATGGATGTTGAATTACGGAGTTTGGATTTCACAAAATGAAATATATTTTATTTAAAGGACTATTTCAACGTAATTTTCAATTTTATTTAATATCGAAAAATCTCGAACGTTTCCGATAAGCATCTCAATCAAGATCAAGACTTTAAATATCCACTACTATCATGACGACAAAAATTATAAACTTGACGTATTTGGTAGGAAATAACCTTTTCGATATAAGCCTTATTTTTATAAATTTTAAATTGTAATTTGTTTATTCTATGTATGCATATTACATATTTTTTATATTGTTGATATAAACACGATATTGTAGACTTCGATGTTTTTAATTTTTAAAATTTTAAAATTTTCTGAAAAAATTTCCAATGTGAACTTGATGTCATAATCAAGACTTTTCCAATAATAAAACATGAGGTTGCTCATTTGAAGATACAGATAAATTGAGCCCCACTACAGAAAACTTCCGTTGATGTTTACTAGGTTTGTTCGAGTTCCTTCGCCTTAAACAAACAACGACACCATTCACAACATTAAGAATCAGATTTACTAGCAACAAAACTCATCAAAACGCATCTACAAATGATTCAAAGAACAATCATTTTCATCGCACACTTATTTATATGTTGTGTAATATGAGAAATGAAATTGCATCATATCAATCTTTGGGGCTATCAACTGCCAAGACATTACCATTAAGGGAGATAAAACCTCGAATAGCATGGCAAAGCACTTTATCAACGTGAGTATGGTGTTGATAAGCCATGAAAGAAATATTATGCCTGCCTAGCTAAATATTTACTTTAAGCCTTTGAAATGTACAATCGTGTATATTTTCAAATGAATTCATTACATGACATAAACATCTATACAGGAATCTTCCTATATTTGTTTCTCCAGATCAAAAAGAACAAACCATTTAACGATAAAAGGCTATTGAAGAGTCTATTGAAACTAATTATATGATTCAAATGGACCCAGAGTATTTCAAAATACATTCAAAATTTATGATATAGTATCGTAGGTACGTATAGCAAGTTCGAGGAGATGAAGTGATGCCAAATAACTACTAGTTTGAAAATCAAGAGCATGACATGATAAGTCTAAATGTAAAAAGTATTAAGAATTGAAATTAAATTCGCAAAAGATAATGTAAATTTTATTGCTATTATGGTAGGTTCAAGTTAAATACAATAACGTGCCAAAATACGACAATAAATGTTTTATTGTCATAGTTTATTAATCATATTATATATTTAAAATTTTGAAAGATGTTCAAACTCAATACAATAAGCATATAAAATAATTAATTATTCATAATATCTTATTCAAATTATTGTATTCTAAAGAACACTAACAACCCAACTATTCTTGTGAGTTTCTTGTACTTAATATTTCCTTTATGTCAATCTTGATAAGTTGCTTAGAATGTATAAGGATAATTCTGTTTATAAAATTCTCGAATGACATGTTTGCCTTTAAAGTACTAGTATATTGAACTCTTTGTTTAAGTCGGAAATGTAAATCAAATTTCTACGAATATGTATATTATTATATCGCCAAGTATATTATGTTTTGCCTTATCTATTCCTTCTATTAGTAACCCGTGCCCTCGTGTAAAGCTTCTATCAATATGAACATGCTATTATTCAAAGAGATCTAGATAACAGTGTTGGGAGTGGAGTTATGTTCTCACCAAATACTATGATTTCTAATCGTAAAGTATTATAAGAAGTCATGTTTATCAGAAGTTTGTTCATGTATACTATTTCTTTTATGGTATGATTTAACCATTCGTTCACTGATTTGTCTTTACTATTTTCCTATAAATATGCCGAATAAGGATAATGAAGTCATTTGGTTCTATTGGCGGATTTTATTTTTGGATTAAATATAACCCCATTCTACTTCCTAAAACAAATTTCTTCAATTTTATTTCAATCTGGATTTCCTAATTAAGTCTTTTGCTTGGTTTCTGCTTGCTCCAATATCTATAAATTTATTATAGAATGGATGACTTCTTACCTCAAGAAAATATCTAGATTCACCTTGCCCATTAAAAGCATTTGTTGCGTTTCTCCGTCTATTTAATTTCACTGTATAAATATACTGGAAGTTTTTAGTCGTGTTAACTATGCTTTTAATTCTGTTGATTTCCAATATATTCGTCATCTTTATTTCATACATAAAAGTGCCATAGAGTGGTTCAATGCTTTAATTAATAACCCGTTGTGTTTGGTAAAAAACTCTTCAATAGTCTTTGTATAGCATATCAAGGCAGAACTTTCTGTACTGAAAGGACAATTAATCAAAAGAAGTTCTTTGATTGCAAAATAACAGTGGATGATCAAGAGTTTTCTTATTTTGTTGTTTTAGATCGATTAAATAAGAATTTTGTATTGGAATGAGAATTAAGTATTGAACGGCATCTTCTAAGCGCTTTTTGGTTATTAAACATAGTTTAATGTATTCCATCTTTATTTTATTTGGTCTAATACTTTGTAAAACCAAATAGGATTTGAAGTCGTTTTATCTAGTGCAACGGTCGAACAACGACTTATATTAAGTTGCGAGATTTTTATTTGTGAAATTGTCAAACCATCTCCCTTTCGAAATCAATAACATAACATCTTGTTAAAATAGAAGGTTTTGTTGTGTTTATGCCTCTTAAATTTGATATGGATTATGGGAGTACTCTAGAGTTGTCCTGTAGTATATTTGTCCTCATAGAAATTCACGAAAGCGATCAAACCATGGTAATAGCATCTATTCCTTTTATAAGTCTCTTTTAATGATGTTATTTTACATAAGCTTTTCTGATTTACCATTGCATTAGAAACTTCTTTTAAAGCGATTAGTTTACTCCGACAACATTAAAACCAATATAAACCTAAGTTGAATAATGAAATATTAATGTGATCAATCTTCTAGTTCATGTTGTTTCAAGCTGCTATTGAAGCCCTTGGTCTAATGTTGTTATTCGTGGGTGGGTATTCGTGTGTAAAGTATATATTGCTTCATTCCAGCGCTTAATAACCAGGCGAATATTGTATATGTTCGAATTGAGCATATAGTATGCAGAAAAGTCATTTTGGAAATGTATCAGAAAATTTTAAAATTTTAAAAATTAAAAACATCGAAGTCTACAATATCGTGTTTATATCAACAATATAAAAAATATGTAATATGCATACATAGAATAAACAAATTACAATTTAAAATTTATAAAAATAAGGCTTATATCGAAAAGGTTATTTCCTACAAAATATGCAATGTCCTGATCATTGATATAGAGCAAAACACTATGTAGCGCCTTTGGATTAATAAATACATTTCTTAAAAGTAAAACTACATATAAAGAACACAAATAGTAACTCAATTTATATGTTTGCCGTGTTGATAACTTTTTATTGAGCGGGAATTAAATAAGCGTATTAAACAATTACATCATAGTATTCGCACTATATTACTGATTATAGAATGGCAACAACTTCCTAATGTGCATGTATAGTTGGGCTAATTATAGTAATAAGATGAAGGAATAAATATGAGATTTAATTATTAATATGTGGTTGGGATAATTAAATTATAACAAAATTAAAAAATACCGTAATTTGTCTCAATATCATTAATATCAAAAGTAACTTGAGTTATAATTAAAACAGTAAATATGCCACAATGCTTTTATAGTTAAATCAGATTATATAAAAATCAACTTGGGGTAGGCAACGTTTTGATAACAGAGAAAATAATATTGAATTTGTAGTATAAATTCCAGCGTCAAAATATATTAATTAATCATTAATGCTTTAAACCTTTGCATTCCTATCTATTCATTTAATATAAACTTTAAAGGATGGCTGTTTCAAATTTATCCTCATATTATCGACGAACAAATCTATTGTTGTCTTTGTGTTTATAACTTTCAACAGAAACAGTTTTCATGAGCTTATAAGTAATTATCAGACTAGTGTTCAGTTGGTTTGTTGTTACTTACCTAGTTATGGGACCTCAACTTCATTTTCCCTGAAAAAGTTGCATTTTTCCTGAAATTCTTACAATTTCCCTAAAATTATTTTGTTTCGAATAACTAATTACAGAATTTTACATGTTGTGATTTGAAATTTATACCATATATGTGCAGGATGATTATTTAACTGAAAATATATTTTTTTCTTGGAATTTCTGTTTGTTTTTGCACCAATTTATAAAGTAATGAAAATATCTAGACCTGATTTTGTCAAAGTGTTGTTGGCAATTTTTGAAAAACCATCATAATTCATCTAAAATTAAATATAATTGAATTGGCGGATAAATTCAATTTGAAAATTTTTTTAATATAATTTATAAAATTAAAAAACGGCAAAGAATCAGGAAAAGTGTAAGAATTTCAGGAAAAAATGCAATTTTTTCAGGCAAAATGAATTTCAATCCTAGTTATGGTGTCAAAATTGACAACATAATGCCATAACATGCTAATCAGGTAGTATAAAACATATTGAAGTTCTTGGAATTAGCCATCTTTTGATTCCCTTTAATTGCTTCATGTTCATGCCATGGTTCGATATAATCTCCTTATCTATAACAGCCATGTCTTTTAATCTGATATTGTTTCCCAAAGTATTGTCTTTGTATTGTACTTGTATTTTACATTAGTAAGGCTATTTTCCCATATAGAATGAATAATTCCGGATTGAGATCAGCACAACCTGAAGTGATGGAAGAAATAAATTCCTGGAAGTATAGAAATAGAAGAGACATGGTTGGAAATCCATATATACAAGTGATGTGTGTAATCAAGTCGAATTCTGAGTTTCTAAATTTAGGATACACATAGATAGTCCCATATAAGAAATGAACATGAAGAAAACTTTATTAGTGTGTCTTAAAGGCTGTATTGCTCTGTGTTGGTCGGGATTATTTTTGTCCTTCATTTGTAAAATTTCAAAATTCTAAAACAAAGATTTAAATATACCATACCACATATTATTACTGTTAAATTAAATATAAATGGTTTTATAGATTGAGAAAGTTAATAAATGATTTTTAAAAAGTATAAATACTTAAAACAAAAAGAGTACTTCCTATAAAATACGTTATGTTGTATTTTCCGACCCCTAATTATCAAACTTCACAAATAAAAAATCCAATTCGAAGTTCTTAAAAATCTTTTTTATATGATTATTTATTCCCTCTATCCGGTAGTTAGTTGATGATGTGTAACCATTAGGGTAACCAGTTTAGGTTACCTACAATAGGCATAATAGGTACAAACAAAACTGGGTTTTGGTATATAATAGGTGTTTATAATTAGCGAATAGTTTGGGATAATAATGTTGATTTTTATAAAATATAACGGGTATTATAAAGGAACGATAAAATAATTATGGCTAGCATACAAAACTTAGATAATATTCCATGAGATCCAGATTTTGAACATAAAATTTCAAGTTACAATCTATCATATAGTTAAAAACTAATCATTAGTTTCCCCTATTTATAATTATATGATATAAATATTGGATTATTAGAATCAAGTGAATCAACAACAAACCTTCTAGACTAAATTGTTTGTTCTATTAATATTTCCAAATATTAACAAAGACATTGGTCTAAAGTTAAAACTATTACTAAAAATATTTAACATTTAGAACCTTAAAAATGCGATTATTGAAATGAACACATATTCCAGATTATATTCTCTTCTGGTTAGAAATATAAAATGAAAGCAAACCAATAAAGTTTTAGGGGAAATTAAAAAGAAATGCTATGATTTTTGCAACAAACCAATCAACAACATTTTATTTATATTTGAAGTGCAACCAAATATTAACAATTGTAGATTAAGTATATATTGTTCTACATATATAATTGTCATTAAATAGAAACAATCCGATTATTTAATAATTTATTATCAAAATCCATAAATAATGTCAAATAATGAGGCTTACATATTAAATTAAGTAAGGATAAAATCAAATATCGGAACTATATATGGTTTTAACAAAATATCCTTATGCGTAACAAAATAAAGATTTAGCTTTAAAAACTATTTTATTAATGTCAGGTACCTTATTTTAAGCTAAAACACGATTAAGTGTTTTTACATGCTTTGGATTATCTAGACGGTTAATTTTAAGCTTTGAAAATTATTTATTTCAAAAAACAAACCCCAGAAGTAGTGTGTTCGCGGGACGGGATGGCGGGAAATTTCCGAAAATTGGGAGCTCATTATTTTGAACACCAATACATTATTTTCATGAATTCGAACTTTATTTTATTCGGTATCGATTAAATAACAGAAAAAGGGTATTTGCAGGTATTTTGTAATGGATATTTCATAAAAAAAATTTTTTGCTCCCGGGATAATCCCGTGGAAGTCCAAAAAGTCGGGAAATCGAACACACTACCCAGAAGATCCTGGGCATATTTTGATTTAAAATATTGAAACAACGTTTTCAACTTCTGTTTGGTTTTTAAAATACCTACCATTTTCTAAAAAGTTTACATTTGGAACTAATTCCAAATTAAATTATTAACAATTAAATAATTTCCCTATTTTTAACATAAATAATTACATTTAAATTTAGATACCAGGAGGTTTAATAGTAATAGTTTTTAAATTAAGTAAAATGATATATAAGAATTAATAAAGTTTTCATGATCAAATACCAATGACATATTTATAAGAACATGCATAATAAATTATCCCATATTCGAGGATAAAAGAACTAAAACAATGTCACAATACATTTTCAACATGCCGAATGTTTAAATTCAGTAGATTACCTTATATGATTTTGGGGAAATATCGAGATTACTCTTATGTTTTCTATTTGCCTTTATTGATATTCTTAATGGTGATGGATTATAATCAAGTTCATTCGATAGATAATGTGGTTTTCAAAAGATGCTACGAAAAAGTCCATATGAAGAATAATGTCAATATTCACTTTATATTAAATATAAATAATATTAGTTTGCTAAATAAAAAATACGGTAAATATTTATTTGAATAGACAAAATTTTACATTGATTGGTTTACTCTGTGTAGAATTTACATGTTAGTGTATTTAGTGAGTTTTATGACTGTAAAATCCATTTTTAGGTCGTTTTAGGTATTTAGGTTTTCTAGGCAAAATAAAACCTCGTTTCTTTACGTTTGTATAAAAACTAAGCTATGCTACCTTGTTTTCAGCTCAAAGTATCCCATATACGAAAATAAAAAAATAGGTATTATGGTTGCCCTAGTAATCATGTTATATAAACATATAATATGAAACATTCTCGTGTCTATAATTATACCGGGTTTTCATATAATAATCCGAGATCTTTGGCGATAATTAATTCAACAAACTCTCATATTCGTCAATATCTTTACTTTTGAAAATCCGCCATATTATACTCATTTCAATTTGTCTTTCTTTTTTGTCCATACACAATGCAACTAATTTCCTTTTGAATGCACACAATATGTGAAAGTAGAATAAGCGCAATTGACATTGTGGGAAATACGCCTTTAGTAACTTTCTTTCGCTTAGATCCTTGTTCGTTAGGATTGAGCTTGGTTTGGACATTGGGTTATCATTACAGAATATTTCCAGAACCCTGAAAGTGTAGCAAAACATTTGCCCCTGGCTAAAATATAAAGATTGGTTCGCTTTTTAATTATCCAGTTATAACACTCATAATAAAGATGGAATATGAATCATTATAAGCTTATATGCCCCATCTAGGAAAAGGACATCTCCATAATTTACATACTATGTTTTCATAAAAGAACTTTGAAAGGATCTACCCCGTTCTATTCCTCTTTCACCTTATACCATCTGTGAATATCCCAGAAGCTCAAGCAATAAAATGTAGTCATCCCTGGTTAAAAGCACATTTTTTGTAATTTTCAATTTTATGTTATCTTACCCAGGTAAAATGCGAATGGTGGCTTAAATCCTTCTATCGATTACATATAGCAGAATCTAAGAAAAGATCAGCATTTTCGATTTTTTTAAATCGTAACTTTTTGAAGTACATAACCTGTGTGTTGACCAGAGATTGGACACTTGAAAAATGTACGAATATTCGAAGCACGGTTTTCAAAGGAAACTAATATTCGAAGAATCTTCGGAATTTTGAAATGTCTTAATATACTGAAAATATCAAAATAAATTAATTTTTAATATTGATTTCGTCGTTCTGGTTTTAAAATCTAAATTTAACATAATTTTTTTATTCAATTCCAAAATTTAATTTTTTCGTATCAAAGAATCGACGAATATTCGAATATTTTTGAAAAATTCGGAAAACGAATACCAGAAATCCGATTTTTGACGAATATTCGAAGTTTTCCAAAACGAATATTCGTATGCCAAATCTCTAGTGTTGACATTTGGCCCATTTTCATATTTGAAGTCTTGGCAGACTTTTTAATATCACATTTATGGAAATTAAAGTGACGGACCCCTGTTTTTTGGCGATATTAATGAGATGTGATCTTATAAAAATGCTTTTTACCGGGGGTGACTGTATGTAAAATATTTCGTGTAAATTCATAGATTTATTACCAAAATGTTTCATCTGATGACACCAAATATTTTTTAATAATTAAAAGAGATAAAATGTAATTTGAGATGGCGTATTATATAAACTCCTATATTGGAATGTTTTATTTATAAAAGGGCATAAATAGTTTAATTGGAATTAATTCATTTAAATTGGGACGAAGACGGTGAGATAGGCTCACAGGAGTAGTTATAATTGGGGATCGGAAAACATGCTTACCGGTTAATTACGCCTCTTCTTTACATAAGCAACAAAAACGAAATTAACATATTTGATTCATTTGAAAAAGAGGATCTAGAACTTTTCTTTAGTGACATAGAAGCGGTACAAAGACAACAGTTTAACCTACTTGGTTTAAGTTGTTTGGAACTTGAAAGACATAAAAGAAAACACGGTTGCGATCTAATCAAAGGCGCCCTTTATATCCTTTGTAACAGAGATTTGTCAAATCGTTTCGAAAGTAAACTTCCTGTTGAAAGAGAAGCAGAAGAAAATGTTTACAAAATAATAACTGAAGAGAAAAAGAAATTCGAACACAAAAACAGTAAAAACAAAGACTTTATTTTGATAAGTGAAAATATGGACGTCAAAACTTTGATTGAGGAATATATAAAAGAATTGAAAACTCTTGAACAAAATGAAACGGTTAGGACTGTAATTGAAGTTTTGGAGTATATTGTTTACCCTGGAACCTTTCTCACAAACAACATAGTAAACTTAGTAAACAATAAAGACTTGCTAGGTTCATTGTCGAGTCTACAGATAGACAACAATGTTAGTGGAAACTTAGATCGTTTGATATTTCTTATAGCTAAAACAACGATATACAAAATGTATGAAATAATAATGTCAGAAGAAGATGAGGAAATGGTAAAAGAAGAACTTTACGAACTACTTTGTATTGAAGAAGACATTGAAGAGTCGGAACTTTTAAGTTTGGCTACTATTGACAAGTATGAAACCAAACAACATGATACTAAACAAAAGAATTGCAATCATTACGGGTCAGAATTTTGTTTTAAGTACAAATTCTTTTATTTTCTATTCATGCAGCAAATTGATATAAAGAAATACATTATTTTATTGCTCATTTCGGTGAGTAAACATCTAATAACAATTACAGAGGATGGAATTAAATTACGGAAGATAGTTTCGAACATCCGTACTTTGGAGGGCGATGAAAGCACAGACAATAAAAGTTCTGGAACAACTAAAGATAAGAAAGAAGAGTTGAATATTGAAGATGTTAAAAAAGAAATATTTAATAAAGGGCTGAATGTTTTCAAAGATGAGCTTAAAAGAGGGTATTATAACTTAATGAAGTTTCATAATGACAATACATTGAATAAAAGAGAATTTGAAATAGACGAGCAAATTGAACATAAAAAGTTGAACAAAGAAGACAAAGCTACTTTAAAGATTTATCTTAATACGGAAAACGATTGTGAAAACCAATACAAAGAAGACATGGAGCTATTTATAAATGAAGTAAATGGAAGATTAAACGAAGGATATAAAAAGGAAATAGAAGATTTCAATAGATTGGCATCGGAAATCAGACATATGAAAAACACAACATTATTTACCGAAGTATACTTATTTAATATGAAGAAACAAACTGTGTTAGAAATGGAGTCCAAAAAGAATAAGACAAAGAATATTGAAACATATAATCCGAAGAAGAATACATCATTTGGTCATTTATTTTAATAAGTTAAGTAGTTAATTATTTATTTATTGTTTATTCTTTATTTGGAAAGGCACATTGCAATGAAAATATTATTTAATGTATAGAGGTTCATAGTGTTATGGTAATAATTTGGATGGAAAAATCTTCACTCAAATATTTTAAAAAATATCGTTATTTTTTAACGTAAACTAAGTATGTTGTTTGTTTCCCAGCGAATTTTAGCACTAACTTTGGGCTCAATTTTTAATTTTATGATCTTGTTAAAAATTACCTTTATAATTTGAAGTTTTTTATAGATTTTAAAATTTTTATGTGTAACTTTTTAAAATTTACCCAATTATAAAAGAAAATTTTTTAACAGGATCTCAAATAAAAAACTGAACCCAAAGTTAGTGTTAAAATTTGCTGGGAAACAACATATGCCGTGTGGGTTTTTGCTGTGCAATATAGTGTTAACTTTAAAACATTAATAAGTTTTATAATTTTGTATACGTAATATTTACAAATATAGAAACTTTTGACGATTATCGAAACATATTTTCCGTATAATCGTTAAATAGATAGTAATTTAGATACGCATATATATATCTGTTGATAATTATACAAACTAAACATTCAAATTTTAAACAAAAATGGTTTGAATCGATAAGATATATCGATTATCAAATATTTTTCATGATTTTGCGTTGTTCCCAACACATTTCGTTTAAATTTCATAATTGTCAAACCCATAAATTATATTTAAAATATTATTAAATTTCTATAACATTTTCAAATTATAGATAATTAATACGGAAACTTTTTCTGACTACATAATGGATGTTATTTGGAGGGGTTTAGTTGTGAGTTCGAGTAGTAAAAAGCGTGCCATGGTGGGTACGCAAGGATGAGTCGTAAATAACTCTAATTTAAAAAGGGTAATTATTTTTTTAATTTAAAAATTAATAAAACTTATTCTTTAAACGTTAATTTAAAACGGGAGAATGTATTCAAATTTAAATTAAACCGATAACCATATTACAGTCACCCCTGGTTAAAATCGCCTTTTTCCTTATTTTCAAATTTACGTGATCTTAACCAGGTGAAATTTGAATAATACCCCAACTCCGCCTATCGATTACGTATAGGAGATTCCTAGAAAAAATAAATATTTTCGATATACGTTCGTCATATCGTAACTTCTTAGAAGTAGATAACTGGCATGTTGTAATTTCGGTCATTTTCAGATTTGAGGTTTGACAAACTTTTTAATATCACATTTCTTAAATTTAAAGAGGTAGAGCCCTTGTTTTTTGGTGGCATTAAAGAGGTGTGATCTTATAAAATATGCTTTTAACTAGACATTTAAATTATCGATTATCGAAAATCAATATGCGAGTTTTGCTAATAAATTGAAATAAATGTTGTTGTAATTGATTAACAAGAGAATATTAGCTAATCTACAGTAAACAGGGGCATTATGATAAGATTTAATGTTATGGCGAARTTTTKAATATTTTGCATCGAAATATCAAAATTTATATTAATTTAGCTTCTAAATGCTTCCCACTTAAAAAGCAAATATTATCGAAAAATCATGTTTATCATATCGAAAAAATTTATCGATTTATCGATTTTTTTTACTAATCGATAAAATTTTAAATGCTACAATTGCCTCTTTTATAATTTATCGAGCTTTTAAGATAGTCACATGTTTAATACAAGGTTTGTGCATAGCTTATAAATAGATTTATTTAGAAATTTTTCTAAATTAACCTATTATTATTTAAATTAATAACTAAAATGGAAACAAATCTCGTCGGAATTGAAAGGAATATGTTTATTTTGAATGGAGATAATTAAGTAATCAATAGTATTGATTAAAAAATCAATTTCAACTAATTTCGGTAACATTTTGTTATTCTTTGTCATTTTAAAAATAATTTCAAATATATTTTTAATTTATCATATAATGAACAACAAAAGAATGTGTATAGCTGAATTAATATAATATCTATGGGATTTGAGTTCAAAATATGATAATCAATCATTTTTGTAATTTTATATAGTTATACTTATTTACATTCAATTTCGGTACAAAATTCTAATCAGAATAATGATGTTAGACAAAGCACTTAACTATTTTTTATTTTTATTATTCGACA
The DNA here is from genome assembly GCA_030180075.1 of Mikrocytos mackini. Classification (NCBI taxonomy): domain Eukaryota; phylum Endomyxa; class Ascetosporea; order Mikrocytida; family Mikrocytiidae; genus Mikrocytos; species Mikrocytos mackini. The sequence goes on along the minus strand of JASNJN010000082.1, from coordinate 39,202 downwards.
AAAATTATTTATTTATAACTTCTGCCTCAATGGCCGGGCCACTTCAGCCTTCCCCAGCTACCCTCGAATTCCCAATAACCACTTAAGGTCAGGGGTTTACGCCACTTCTGTTCTCCGAAGCTTTGCAACAACTTGTTGAGCAAGGCTTCGGGAAGAACGTCTCTGGGACTCTTCTCTTCGGGTACTTCGAGCAACTCCCACTTGTTCACCCCTTTGGGGTTCCTGCCTGTGAACCAGGCATAGATCCTGGGCGAGCCTTTGAGGCACACCCTTTTTCCACACCTGGTTGTCGTCCAGCCTCGAAGAGACATAGTGACGTTCTTCCCAACCTTTTGTGGTATTCGGAATTCGCGGGTTAGCCCCCTATTAAGCGGTTTTCCCGGCTTGTGGCCAGCCAATTTTGAATTGAATCCGGGCCCCTCCTCTTTTTCTAAGCCTTTCGGCTTCGCGTTTATAGCGTTAACGAGGGGACAAGTCCAGTTTGACCCCTGTCTAGCTCTTTAGACTCCACCGGGGCGGGGCTAGACTGGGACTGGGTTACATGCCGTTTTACAGGCAGAGAGGGATCTGAGCAACTTGTCACTCTAGTGGTCGTGACCTCGTCGCTTTCACCTCCATGAATGGGACCTTGTGCGTTGCGCAGTGGGGGTACCATATTTTTTTGAAAAATTAAAATTTTCTTTAATCGTTGTCAATGTTAAAACAAATAAATAAGAGCAGACCATTGAAATTTAAATAAACGCGTGGATTCGTTTATTATACAACAAAAATAGACACGTTTTCAATTCCAACAATTTCTACTAAAGCAACAGAAACGTTAAAAAGAAGCCTAATTCGAGTCCACTTTTAATCTTGAAAACAAATTAGAAGAAAATGATTTGGAATAAGAATTTAAGGCGTTCATTGTAAAAACCAAGAAGAGTTTCTTTGAACAATTAATTGCCAATGAATACAGTTTGTTACAACCAAAAAAATTGATAAAAAAAGTGAAAAATTTGGTGAATAAATTTATAAATAAGTTTAGGAAAAGATTTTTTAAGGAGTGGTTATTATTTATAGGAATTATTCGACTTGAACATAAAAATTATGTATTAAATATATTTAGTTTTGGAACAAACTCCCGAAATACATTCAGGCTTAAACCTGCACGATGTATACAATAGCTCTATCGAAGAAATAAACATTTAAAAATGTAAATGGCCTAAACAAAGTGTTTAAAGGACAAAAAAATTCCATTAGACTTTAAATTTGTTTAATACTCTCAAAATGATTTGTTTTCTATTAATTTTAATATAATACTAAATATATTCCCCGCTACATACCCAGGCATTAACAACGTCACCCCCAATTTATTGAATAACTATTTATACCGAAATTCAAACAATTATTTTAATTTTTACATTTAACACGGGGATAATTGAGATTCATTACAAAATTCATTACTACAAAATATAAATTTGTCCTTTTAACCAGAGATGAGAGTTCCGATCCGATCGAGTCGGAAGCGGCTGGAAAAACATGCAAAATCGTCAAAAATCCCCAACAAACCCCCAAAGACCATTATAAACGAAAACACCAAAATTATGATTTTTTCTGAATCGAATTTCCGATTAATAACTGTGTTCGGGACTTTTGACTATATTTTTGTCCTTTATAAGTTTGTTTGTCCATAAAATACAAAAATCATTCCATTTCACCATAATATTGTTACAAAATTTCCTTTATAAGTTTTGGATTTTGTCAAAAAATTCCGATTCCGATCAGCCGAAAATCGGGGTGGAACGAGATTTGAGTAAAATGCTCATCTCTGCTTTTAACCAGACATGAGCATTTTCGACGATTTCCGGTCCCGAAACGGGTCGAGTGGGCTCGGGTCGAAAATAAAAATCATTTTGGTAGTAAAATTTTTGATTTTTTGATTACATCCAAATAGAATTGTCCCTTCGGATAGAGTTTATCTCACTTATCTAAAATTTTGAATGGGTTTACTTAGTTTAAAAGGTGATATTATTGGTAACTTTGGTCTTTCGTGATTTGTTGAGAATTCTTGGCTATTTCGGACCTTCATTCGCCCGAACCCGAACCCGACCCGGTCGGATCGGGTACGCTCATGTCTGCTTTTAACCGCTCAATTAGAAATTATTTAGCCCAAATAAAGGTTATTTTGCCATATAGATGTAAAATCATGTATCTCGAAAGGACAGCTTATTTTCTACATCAACAACTGAATTTTTATTGATTAGTTTAGCCCGAAATGACATATATCGTTCCCCTGCGAATATTAAACAAACCTATAGGCTCGGATTTTTGTTTAATGGTTTTGTTCAAAAATTTTCCTTTATAATTAGCAATTCTCTTAATTTTAAAATTTAAAATGTATTGCGTATTTTCACACAACTTTTTTTTATTTTTTAATTTATAAACACAAAGTTACTATACCATTGCGCCATATAGCTCACCTTTCAACCATGTCCAATCTTTTTTTGCAACGGAGAAACAAATTATATATTTAATTATAAATTTCTCCTTTCAACCTACTGGCCTACTCATATTTCCTAATTAAACTAAGTAAACCCTCCACAAGTCCCAAATTCGACGAGTATTTGTTTCACAAACACTGTATTCCCAAACATGTTTATATTAAAACTAGTTATTATAACATTTAACTTTCAAAACACTATAAACCGATATGATCTTATTTGAAAATTATTCAAAATCAAAGGTTCTGGTTAATTCCTTTTAAACAAATAGTCCCTTAAATATGGTTTGTTAACTTCTTTTATTTTAAAGTGTTCTTTTGTAACTCTGAGCCTTGTAGAAAGGGGCTTATTTTGAATAAGCGTTTCAAACAGCTTTTGGAGTCTTTCAATTCCCACATCTGTTGCCCTTATATAAACCCATGCGCCCCTTTTTCTATTTAGGTGTATAGATACTCAGCCAGCGTCTTTTGGGTTAAGGACAAAAGTTAGAAGTTAACTTTTTGTTTTTTTGAATAAACCTTTTATCGATCAGCCATGCCCTGGCTAACTTTATTCCACGCTAATGGACTTTTAATAGTGTTTTGTAGTGAGCTTGCCGTTTGTAAACCTTCTCTGGATCCATGTCATCCAGTCAGTTTTACAGCATTTTTTATTTGTTTCAGAAATAAACCCAGTGTCAATAATAGACTGGATTTCAAAATAAACCATGTTTCAAAAATAGCAATAGTCTGTTATCAATTACAAACGCTAAATTTGAAAGCTTATAAAATTATTTGCCCTAGTTGTATTTTGAAAAATACTTTGAGCCAGTATCATCTGAATACCTTCTGCTCACCCCTTGTATATTAAGGCTCATGACCTTAGCGGTTTAGCTTTGGTGGGGTGGCTATCGTGTGAGACCCTGATGAGGTTCTAGCTCTCGTAGAAGCATCCATCATACAGGACACGAGAAGAGACTGTGTTCTCAACATGCTAGCCGGTTTAGGCCTTTCTCTCAGCATCGACCCTGACCCCTGTACGGTGGGGCCGTGGGGTTTACTGATATGCATGACCCTATGGGATTTTTTGAAAATTTTAAATTTCCTCTCAACCATGTCCAATCTTATAGATATTTGACAAAAATGGCTTTGATTTTCAAATTTTTAATTTTAATTTCTCAGGGAAATTTCAAGTTCATTTTCTCACTTATTTCTTGCCCAGATGTAAAATTTAAAGTTTCAAAACTAATTTCGAGGACTATGAAAAAACATATACCGGAAGGAGAACAAATAAAAACAGGAAATATGATAGAGCCTTAGTGTGCATTTGATGTTACCAACAAGGCTGTTTCGTCAAATAATTGCAATGAAATAGCTTTACAAAGACATCCGCCCAAACTTATGGTTTGTAATAATCATCCAACATTAAATAACGCTATAAGGGTCAATGGATCAATAAGAGACGATATATAAGAACAATCAAAGGTTTCAATGGAAGATAAAATTGATTTGTTGCATAAACCTGGGAAACCATGTTTTATGAGAAGTTAATCGAATAGGAATTCTTCTGGAAGGTGTTCATTCAAAGACAAGCGTATTCTGTCGAGTTCTTTGTTTCAAGATACGCTGAGCAAAATATACTATAAAGGGCTTGTTTCTGACTGTAATCCAAGGATGTTGAACGAACTCGAGGAGGATGTGGTAGCAAACAGAAATGGTTTTCAATTTGATGCCGATCGTGGAAAATCAGAGAGCTCAAAAGTGTATACAAACATGAAGGAAGATACGGCCCTTATAAATGAAATTTGTACCGCCCCACAAAATCCATCTAGTATAATCCAAGTACATTGAGAGTTTGAATTGGGAATTGACGATATTAAATACCAACTTGATAAAGTAAAACGTCTATGTCGTGTATGTAGAAATGGGTTCCATACAACTTCCCAGCAAATAAAACATTACAAAGAATTTCATTTACTTTCGATGGATATACATGAGAAACGCTTTGTTTCATCACAAAATTTAAATACTTTCCTTGATTCAATTATTAAGACAAATAACCAAACCCTTATACAAGTGAATACCTCAAATAAGAAAGGCAATCGATATATACTATAAGCGTAGATACTTATGGCATGGCGTTCGAACATGCCCAGTTTTCTTGACAATAAAGAAAACAGAATCTAGCGCTAATAGAATTGTTAGCTACTGTCTAATACATATGCACATAATCCAGATTATAACCAAATCACGGCCCTACCTCAGTAAAGTGTATGATCATTAATAAGTTTCGGAAAGGCATTTCGATCAACAGAGTTTAGGAAGATCTCTACGATGACCTAGTATAGAATATAAATTATAAGTACCGAGTTTGTCAAATTATAAAAATTAAATATTTAAAAAGGTCTGGTATTAGTGACAAGCACTAAGAGGGTCATAGTACCATCATAAGGTATGACCACTCTACATCTCCCCTCTTAAAGCTCTCCTCCGGGATCTTTTGTTTTTTATAGTGGGTTTCTTGAGCGCTCAATCTGTATACTTTATTTACTGGCCATTTTCTTTTATCTTGGGCCGTGACAGATCGCTTACTCCGATCGATTATTTTTACTGGGCCAGTATATCTACCTGGAGCCCGTTTAATATATGCTCGATCGCCCGGGAGCTTCTTATTCTCCACGACGGCCTTTCGCCTGTCATGGTTCTTTTTCATCGCAGCCTGTCTGCTTTGAACTAGGCTGCGGTCTATTACTCCACCACGTGGGTAAACATGTTTTGCAGAGTTTTCCGCTCCGGAATCTCTGTCACTCTTTACTTCCCCTCCCCTCCTGGGGGTGGGGAGTGAGACTGTGTCTCTCATTTTTCTTCCGAACATTGCCTCAAATGGACTTACGTTCGTCGTACTATGAGGCGTTGCTCTATAGTGGAATAGTGTTTTCTCAATTGTTTCTTCAATTTGCCACTTATTCGACTCGGCTTCATCCAATTTCTCGGATAGTACTCGGTTAAAACGTTTTACTAACCCGTTCTGACTTGGGTTGTATATTGGTACTGGCTTTGGTTTTATACTTAGCCGTTTTAGATACTCCTTAAACTCTTTACTAACGAACTGTGGTCCGTTGTCTGATACTAGTTCTTCAGGGAGTCCAAACCTCCCGAATAACTTGTTAAGGGCGTTTATTACGGTCCTACTCGTGACACGGTTGAGACCAAAAACTTCAGGCTATTTTGAGTAATAGTCCTGGATTACTGGTAAAAACTTGTATGTGCCCTTTCCTATAGGGCCCTTGATGTCTATAGCCAGTTTTTTCCATGGCCCATCAGGTAACTCGACGGGGATCATTGGTGCTTCCCGTGCGGTTTTTGTTCTTCCAGATTTTGTACAAACTGGGCAGTTCTTGATGTATTCTATTACATCGTTTCCATATTCAGGCCACCAGAAAAGGTTCTCTACTCTTTTACGGGTTCTATTTATGCCTTGGTGTACTTTATGTGCTTCACTAAGTATTTGTACTCGCTTGTCCTTTTCAGGTACAAAGCGGCTGTTTTCAAAGAATATTAAATTATTTTCCACTGACAGTCTATCTAACTCGAAATGATATTCTTTGTATTTACTAATGGCTCTTTTATCCCAGCCATTGCTTTTCATTACTCGTACAAGTCCGACGAGTTCATTCTCATACCGTATTACTTCGTGAGGCCGAACTTTTTTCACAGCATTTATAACTACTTCCTCATAAATCGGAGCCATTTTATGTTTTACTTGACCCGCTAAACGCGATAGCCAATCAACAACGGAGTTATCACTTCCTTTTATGTCCTGTACATCGTAATCAAATACGGTCAGACGTTCACGCCATCTTTCTACTCGGGCATTTGTTCTTTTAATGGTGCTCTGACTCATTAAGGTTACTAGTGCTCGATGGTCCGTGAGACATGACATATTTTGTAGGAAGTAACAATTTTTTCTGGGGCCATATTTTTTCAAAATTTTAACCAAATTATTCTTATTTTATACCTTTATATATTACCCTACTTCATATTTTGATAATCGGGCTCTAATTTAATTTTGTTTCCAATTTCATTTTTTCAAATTTTAAATTTTATAGAAATGACCTCAATACAAGAACAAACACCCATGGGAACAAATTCTATAAGTACAGATGTGGAGTATAATTGCAATGAATGTAGCAAATCTTATACTTCAAAACAGTCTCTTAAGAACCACAAAAGTATAAAGCATCCGCGGAAAAGAACAGACTTCATGTGTAATTTTTGCACATACAAATCTAAACTACACCTCGTTACTGTTAATCATATCATTAAGAAACATCCCAAACTACATAATTACACAGTTTTATCTTCAACATGTCGCGAAACCATTTTGGAAAAATTCCAAGAAATAGTAAACGATGGTGAGTATAGTTTTATGCAAACAACTGGAAAGAAATCAGCTAAGGCTGGTGAGACTCTTTATTTCAATTGCAATATGAATAATAAAGGAATACAATGTAGTTGCTTCATTCAACTAATTTATAAAAAAACAAAAACTGTTTTAATTTATCAAATAAAGCACGAGCATTCTCCTCAATTGGAGAGAATTCGGATAAGTAAAAAAACAAAAAGCAAATTACGACAAGAAATCATGAAAGGAAGACAAATAAACGAATTACATAATGATTTAATAGAAAATTTTGATATTAGTAACATAACAAGAAGTAACATTATCATAAGAAATTATCTCAGATATTTACGAATTTTAAATACAAAATTAACACGGTATCACAATAAAGACGAAGACAACACAGAAGCCTATCTTCAACACTATAAAGACAACTCAACTATTAAACATTACATATATAAGCGTAAAGGCATGCCTATTGTAGGATATCCCAAAATAAAGGACAATTTTATATTGGCGTATCAAACCAAAAACCAAAATATATCTTTCATGCAAGAAGAATCTCAGTATATAATGGTGGATTCGACGCATGCCACCAATATATACAACTACCCTTTAATCACTTTTGCTGTCCTCACGCGAAGTCAGCGTTTCTTACCAGTACTTACAATAATTACTGACAGCGATTCGGAAAAGGTTGTTGAATACGTCCTATATAATTTCCATATACGCGATTTGTTGCCAATAACGCCACAAACAATGATGAGTGATATGTCACACGTCTATTATAATGCTTGGAACAAGACAATAAACCCAAAGATTAATTGGTTATATTGTCTTTATCACGTAAAAACAGCAGTGATAAAGAATATTTATCAAAAGGTAAGAGACAAAGATCTGGCCGACATTATAAAAATTAAATTCAGAAAATTTATGAAAATCACAGATACAAAATTATATACTAAAAAGTACAATTCATTTCGACGATTCATACAAATAAACCATGAGGCATTTTCCGAATATTTTACAAGGCATTATCATAACCACCTTGAGAGATGGTCACTACCATACAGGCTTATCTGAATACAATTGCCTACTACAACAATAGGGTGGCTATATGTCTCAGCCTAGACGAGACAAGCAAGAATAAGGGAATGATAGAAGCCTTCTTAAATGGATTGACTCCGCAAACACAAAGGCAGGTTACCTTATTAGGACTGCGTACAACAGGAGACATCTTTCACAGAATCTGTGAGGTCGAAGAACTGATTTCTTCTCAGAAACAGAACGACAAGTACGTCGAATCGAGTCGACCACAACTCTCTACTGAAGGCGAATACCAACAGAAGTATTGCAAGTTCCACAAGTATTGCGGACATACAACCGCAGAATGCAGAGTTGTGAACGATGACAAAGGAAGAGGAAACTTCCGGAGGAACAACTTTACTTCCCAAAGAAGTGACAGAGATGGGAGATACAGGGGAAACAGATCCCAAAACAACTACTCATCACAATCACAAACTAACCGTAATTCTTACAGGGATAAGCCCTACCACAAGAACAATGATTACAAAGGAAGGAATGCTGCAATTGTCTCCAAGACGGAGTCCAATCCTATTCAGGAAATTAATACAACCGTGTCGGCGATCAGAGAGCGAAGGACAGAACATACCTCGCTTGAAATCAATATCTTAGCCAACAACATTCACGGAAAGGCGCTCCTAGATACTGGAAGCTGCGAAAACTTCATCAGCAGAGAATTTCATGACCTGACAAAGAACCCTCTACAACCAATTCCTACTAAACAAGTCATTCTGGCTAATGGACTCAAAGAGGAAATAAACTACATGGTAAAGATGAGCTTCCAAATCGAGGGAGACGAAAACGTCGAGTATTTTGACACCTTTTACATCTTAGACAACTCTTCCATAGACTGTTACCTTGGGCGACAATTCATGCTCAATCAAGGAGCCATGATAGATTTCTGCAACAAGACTATTTCCTTTGAGGGTAAGTATTACGAGTTCCCTGAAACCAAGAAGCTGCCCACCGAACAAAACGATAAACTACTGATACAGAAAACAAGAATACATAGTATTAAAGACAACGGAGAAAAGGACGACAAGTTAGAAGAGATAAGGAAGTTGATACGGGTGTCTAAACTTAGTAATCCAACATTAGGAGAGATTACAAACAGAGAACATTCTATAAGTATCCATGACACTACACCTTTCGTACAAAGACCTTATCCCTTACCATTGTCGATAGTTGACGATACAAGAAAGGAAATTCAGAAACTACTTGAGCAGGGTGTCATAAGAAGAAGTGACAGCCCCTTTTGCTCGCCGGCCTTTCCTATTCTAAAAAGGAATGGAGCCATAAGACTTATAGTGGATTACAGACAATTGAATAGACAGACAATAAAAGAATTCTGTCCTATTCCTCCCATACAACAGATACTGGGACAACTGAAAGGATCTACTACCTTCTCCCAAGTGGACTTACGATCTGGATATTACCAGATGAGGATCAAGGAGAGCGACGTTAAATATACTTCGTTTAGTATAGGAACCCAACAATATGAGTTCGAGCGCATGCCCTTCGGTTTATGCAATGCTCCTCATACCTTCCAAAGATCAATGCAGGAATTGTTCTCTGAGCACACATTCATTAAGTGCTATTTGGACGACTTACTTATTCATTCGGAAAACCCAAATGAACATCTAGAACACCTGAAGGTTTTCTTTGACGTGATACGACAGAATAACATATCAGTGAACTTTGAGAAATCGCATTTCGCGTTACCAGAAGTTACATATCTGGGATTTATAATAAACTCAAGCGGAATTAAAGCAGACACACAAAGAATAGGAACACTGGAAGTAAAAGCGCCTACGTCTAAGAAACAATTGCGACGTATAATAGGGCTTCTTCAGTGGTACCGCCCCTTCATTGAACAACTTAGCCAAAAGATAGAATTCCTTACAGAAATGACAAAAGACAGGAAACCCCTAACATGGGACGAAGAAAAGAATAAAAAGCTTTTAGGTCTAATTGAGGAAGTCAAGGCCCAAACGCTACTACACTACCCAAATTTCGATTTACCATTCCTTTTAGAAGTCGATGCAAGCGACACAGGAATAGGAGGAGTCTTGTATCAGAATGATAAGGTGATTGGACTGTTTTCACGGAAGCTTTCGACTGTAGAAGAGAATTACAGTATAGTCGAACGCGAAGTATTGGCCATTCTCAGAGCCGTAGAACATTTCAAAACTATAATCTTCTCTAGCGAAGTAACGGTCTTCTCAGACAACAAAAACCTACTTTATCAGAAAGAACTTACGAAGCGCTGCGAAAGATGGAAGCTGCAGCTTGAAGAATATAACCTTAATTTAAGGCACATTTCCGGGAAGGACAATAACAAAGCTGATACACTTTCGCGACTCTTTGGGATAGGAACAGAAGAAACTCCATTTAAGTACGATTACCAATTACTAGCCAAACATATGGCCGACGACAAGAACAATAAAGATGGAAGTACAAACAGCAAACTACAAATTAAGAGCATAGAAGGGAATGAACTACTCTTTACATCCGATGAGCGATTAGTTATTCCAGCCTCCTTAGCTACATCCCTATTGACGGAGCTACACACCTTCTTGCAACATCCTGGCGAGCGAGCCCTTTATGGAACTATAAAGGAATACTTATTGATTCCTCAAGTTAAGAGTAGGATTGAGAGAATTAACAAAGAATGTGAAACATGCCAGAAGACGAAAAAGACTAACACGAAGTATGGGAAAGTTACAGGAAATCTAGTAAAGGAACTTCCAAACGAATACATTTCTACTGATCTATTTGGTCCCATCAAAACCTACCATTTCGACACAAGCGCAACGGAAGACAACTTTTATTTCATTACGTTTATGGATTTATGCACTAGATGGGTAGAAGTAGAAGTATTATTCTCTATTCGTGGGAAAGACATCTGTGAAGCTTTTGAGAAGAATTGGATAGCAAACTTCCCTACACCAAAAACCATATTGTTCGATCAGGGACGACAGTATATATCGAGAGATTGGAGGGACCTATGCAAGGAGAACTGCGTAAAACCAATCTACTGTTCTAGTTACAACCCGACCTGCAATTCCCCAACTGAAAGAATAAATGCCACTATTGCACAAGTCTTACGGGTACAAAGAGGAAACGACTTAGATAAATTGAAGGAGCAGATAAAAACAAGACTCAATCTAACTGCGAACACAGTTAGTGGATTATCTCCTTTTGAGAAAAGACATTACTTCTCTTGTTTTGACCCTACTAAAAGGAACTTGATTGAAAGGATACAAGAAGAAAAAACTAAAGAAAGACTTAATGCTGCCAGAAATCAAGACAAAACAAACAAAGGAAGAGTACAATTCGAGTTTAAAGAAGGGACAATGGTCTTTAGAAAGAGACAGTTTAGGGACAAGATAGAAGATCCCTGGAAAGGCCCTTATCTAATTGAAAAGGTTCTGGACGATAACAGAGTAAAAGTAAAAGAAGAAAATAGAAGTGTTATCGAAAATATTAAAAATCTCAAGCCGTTTCTAAAGAGGGAGCAGGATATCGTGACCACAGGATTTAAGAATGAATTTAAATTTAAATAATACGTTTAAATTTAAACGAAACTTAAATAAATATAAATATTATTTTCCATGACAAAATCTCTTTTTAATAAACTTCTAAACCAGGAAGGTCCTGACATCTGTAAACTCCATTGACCCCAGCTTAGCTTTATCGATTAGAAAATACAAAACAACACTTCAGGGTTATAGGTTCGACTTAAAGTTACTATTTAATGAAAACAATCAAATATTCAATGTCCCGAGTATTTGGGCTATCAACATTATGAAGCTACTTCTAAATACTAGCGATTCGTTAAAACTAGTAGAAGATTCTTCGGGAAACAAAGAGAATAATTTAATTCGTTTTCTTTTTGGGGGAGTTTACCTAAAGAAGTTTTCTGAAATGAGTTGGAAATTGTCATTGGGAATAGATAAAGTCCTTGAAACGCTTTCCGAGGAGGTGTTGAAGAAACCAAAACTTATAGAGCTCATGAAATTGTTTTATAAAGAGTACAGAAGTACAGCACGGAGTCTGTTTGGTAAGAAGATTGAAAAAATTGAATTTATTGGAGTTAACAAACCAATAAGCGAAACGATTCACACCAAACTTATTTGTGACTTTGGAACACTGAGGAAGTTTCTTTACCTAAGTTTATATCCATTTTACGTTATCTTATTAACGGCGGACAACGAATTAAACTGTGACGGAGCCAGATCTGAATTCTTTCAACTTATGAACAAAGGCCATTCTAGTTCAAGAAGCAAAACATTTGAAACTATATCAACAGAATGTGGAAGTATTTTTAAAACGTTGGAACAAAAATTGAATAGGGGTGATGAAAATACCAAATGGGACCTAGACAATAAGAAATGCCTGGAAGCTATTGTGTCACTCTATGCTCCAAGGGATTCGTGATTAATAATTAAGTTTTATTGCGTTTACACACCCAAAGCAAACATTTTTATAGAAATAAAAATTGAAGTAGACGCTTCCCTCCCATTAACACAAGTTATGGCCATTGTAGAGATGGTATATTTTGCTATATAAATCAAACATAAACGCATTTACGCACTGTTTTAACATTAAGACTACAAGAAATTCACATAATACTGTGAGTTAAAGATATACATAGAAGTAGCATTTATTGTATAATTTGTCCCACTAAATAACCCTCGTAAAATAAATTCAATTATTTCAAAACATGTTTTTTTGTTTGATCACCATTATAGTATTGTCGCTAACTACATGCGGAAACACAGATCCTATTTCGATATCTGTTACTGAAATGCTTGGAGTTCTTCATAGAATTGAAAAAGATTGGAATCTTCTAACTTCCGAGATTTCAAACTTAATTTCTCTATACCAGGTCTGTCTCGAACAACACAACGAGAGAATCCCCATTAACAACATAATAGAGAAACAGGATAGTTTTTTGAACCTGTTTAACCACGCCATAACCTCAAAACAACTCCGCCTTCTGAAAGGAGCACTTTCCAAGCATTCGGGAGACAGTTATATCGCCGAAGAAGCCTTAATGCGACGGTTATCTAACTTATACACAGACATAACCAACAAGGACGACCGTAGTGTTCTTAACTTGGTTTACTTGACTAAGTTCGAAAAGTGTAATGCAGAGTTCAAAAACCTGTACAAGAAGAAGATAGAAAGTCGTTTAAAATTGTTTAGAAAACAGTTAGAGAGACTTACCTCTTCCAAAATGCTCCAAAAGTCGAAGGCAAGAGAAGCAAAGTTGGTAGAAGCTGTGTCTGTTGATTTAAAACACAAGTTGAAGACACTTGTCTACTCAAACAAAATACAAAAACACAACAAAGATATCCATGGAAAAAAGAAAGCTTTAGATGGGAGGAGTAAACGGAAGAGAAGGATTAGTGAAGTAGCGGGTCTAGTTGAGGACTACTTGGATGGAGATAGTGGGATAGATTCAGATTCAGATTTCGATGACTAAATAAGAAATAATAATAAGTAATAATAAGTAATAATAAGTAGATGGGTAGATATATTAAAGCTATGTTTTCAGTTGTTTATACGTAACCCATAATAGGCCAGTGTCTAGTTTGGTGTTGAAGTCTAATATAATGTTAGAAATTAATAATAAATTGTTCGTATTTAAAAATTTAAGAATTTTTCGATGTGTATAAATAATATTAACTAATTTAATTTATATATTTTAATTATGAATTTTTTAAATTACAGAAAAGTGTCTTTAAAATAGTTTTTCTTTTGTTGTTTATCGAAACTAAACTCATTAAATTTATACATGAGTTCTTCTTCTTCCGAGTTTCTAAAAGTTCTAATTTTGAGGGTAAATCTCGGGCCTGTTTCCTGCAGTTTGACATTTGTATTCGACAAGAACACGTATTTATATTTTCGGAAGAATATATAATCGTCTGTATTTTTCACGATGACACATTGTCTTCCCGCAATGTTTTCGTTCTTGTTGAACATCGCACGCAGACTGCCCTCCACCTGTTTCCCCAAGTCAGTCTCAAAGCCTTTAAAAATGACCTCTGAATTGATGGCCTCAGAAGTCGCTGCATTTTTGATGGAATCGACGGATTGGTAGTTTATGATCCTGTAGAGCGAGACTGTGTTCAGTTGGAACGATATGTGGAGTAAATGCCTCATTGTGCGGAACCGCTCGTTTACAACAAATAAATCAGTGACATTGTTCTTCTTTGCAGCCGTTACAACATCGTCAAAGGAATGAAACTTCTGCCTTTTGTAATAAGTCGAGTAAGGAATTAGAAATAAAAAATCCTTGATGAACTGCCTACTGGCACTCTTAGGAAATCCTATTGAAGTGATTACTATTTTCAAGTCCGATTTAGGGAGAGAGGCGTTCATTTGAAAACGAAAAGTTAAAATTTTAAAATATTTTCGAGATAATTAGAGCGCAAACAGATTTATAACTACTTGTGTGGGCTATATACAATGATATTACATTACAGATGGTTTGTTTATTGGAAAAATTGCTTATGTCGAATACAGAAAAAATTTTAAATTTCAACAGCATGGGTGTCATAAAATACAAGATGAACAATATCAGTACAGATTGGGAGTCATTAAAGTTTCCAGGGGGTGTTATCACACAGTCACTGTTGAAAAAGAAACTTCTACAGCTTCCTTCTTTCTCTTCTGGAAACGAGTCTCTCGATTTCATAATTGAAGAGAACGAAACCAACAGATTTTTCTCTGACAGCAACGAGGAGATCGAAAATGGAACTTTCCTTCTCATCCGGCGCGTATACCCCAATTTAAAACCTCTGAACGAAGAAAACAACAAAACCAGCGAAGAAGCAACCATAGAAGAAACAAAAATCGGTTTGGAGTCCTTAGAGAGCATTTTTAAAACCTCCACATTACCGCCGGGCTATATTTGTTTCAAATGTAACCAACCCGGGCATTTCATCAAAGACTGTCCTCTCAACGTTCATAACACTCACAAAGAAAGCGAATCAAACGCCCCTTCAAAAAACACGTTTGGCGAACTTTCAAAAACAAAGACTTTAAAGACGCAAAAGTTCTTTTTAATGTTTGTAAGGCCACAGTACTCGTTCCTAGATGAAGCTAAATATATTGATGAAGAGACGCTTAAACTGTTGCCCAAGTCATTGGACGATAGATTGAATGTAGAACCGGAACAGAAAACAGTAACCAAAGAAAATGAAAAGCCACAAGAGACACCGAAAGAGGCCAATAAAACTGAAGTCGAAAGTAACACAATTAAAAATAACAAAAATGTACCATTTCAAATTGAATGCCCCTTATGCAGGAACCAGCCAATTGTCGCCACATACGTCACCTGTTGTATGTACACCTACTGCTTCAACTGCATCGATAGATATTTAGGAAAGTTCAAGGAATGCTTCGTCTGCAAAACAACCGCTTCGAAGTGTAACTTGAAAACTAACATGGCAATCAGGACTTGTCTGAGCAGCAAGAAACAACACGAACTGAATATATCAAAATTCGACTACTTTAAGCCCCCGCAGAAGATACTGCAAGATTCTGAGTTTTTAGTGAAGTTCGTAAAAGCGCCTAAAGAAATGCAGCCGTTTGTAAGGCCGAATATATACTCTGATGTAAACTATGAAGAAGAATACGAAGAGGGATACAATAAAATAATAAAGAGAGACCGAGGTTACAGTAATGCAAACAGAGATAACAGAGACGACAATAGAGGTTACAATAGAGGACACAGAGATAATAGGGACAACCGAGGATTTAGAACTGATAGAGAAGATGACAGGGATGGGAGATACAATGAAAGAAATAGAAGATATGATGATAGGGAAAGGTATGACAGAAGAAGATGACGATACAAATAGAATTTAACCAATAAATTAATATGATGTATATTTTCAATTGAGAAAACAAAAATGTTAAAGCTTGTACTGGTACTATACTTATTCATTCCCTTTTCTTATTTAATATCGAGTAATAAGTAAAATAAACTAGAAAGTAAACACACACAATAATTTCCTTATAACGTTCAGAATAATGTTTTGGTTTTAAATGTTTGGTCTTATACGCTTTGATCTCTTCTTTTTGTTTGTAAATGTTGATTGGCTTTTCCGGCCTTCTTTCTCTAGTCAATCTATTTTTTGTGGTTTCAAGTTTAAAAAATAAAACATGCTTCCTCCCTTCTACAGAATTACATTCTCCATACTTTCCGTACTATTCAGATTCACTCTCGCCTCTAGCCATGAGAGCTGTGCAGACTTAACTAACGAGGCGCTTTCGATTAAAAACGGTTCCAAGGAAGTTTTGGAATGCAACAAGCAGTCTGCGTCTATAGTCCTCACTTTCGACAAAGTAAACTCTTCTTGGGGCAGTAATGACAGCTTCGAGGTTGGGTTGGCCTCTGGTGACTACTGTTCCTCTATTCCCTCTTACTCTGTCTTCGGTGACTTACTAAAGCAGAACAAAGTAAAAAGTGTGTGTAAAGCCAAGTGCCGTGCTAACCAGGCGTATCTCGGCCAAGTAGACTCCGTGGGGCAGTCTGCTACCGTGTTGTGCATCCTTCTATTCTGCACCAACTCAACCGCAGACTGCAAAGCTACATTAACCGTTGATTGGAAGTTCAGCCTTGAAGTGGTACCTAACAAAAGCCGCGAAATAAACACAGGCTACGATACAATCGACAACATCAAAGTAGTAAACATATTTCAGGAAGATCAGAGCAATCAGGCTGGCGCAGGTGGCTGCGACCTAATAGAAGAAGTTATCTGTAAAATGTTCAATGGGTCGTTCAAAAACTGCAAATGCGCTTCTTTTGTGATTGGGAGCGACAAGAACGGGAGTTTAAACATACTTTTTACAGACTCTTTGGCTTCAGAAGACACGGGGCTTATTTCGGTAAAACTAAAAATGAAAAAGAACGAGGGACAAACTGAAGCACTAGAAAGTGAATACGCTATCGTTGGAAACGTTGTGCAGAAATTGAATGTGAAAATATTGGTTATTATTGTATTGGAATTGGTCCTTGGAGGATTCGCCATTTATAAAATAAGAGATAATTATAGGATAAGTACGGCTGAAAAGAATATACTTGATAATGATGCGGAAATATTGTCTATCAATAACGGTGGAGATAAAAAGTATTATTGAATGTAAATATATAAATAAAGATTTGTAATTAAATTGTGGAGTTTTCTGGTTATATGTTGTTGAAGTGGGTTGTTTAGAATAGCCAACTAGGATTATCTATTGACATCTAATATTTTGTAGAAACAAAAAATCAGCTATGTTTAATTTAGGTTCACGATATTTTAACTCCAATTTTTTGAAAAAAAATTGGAGTTAAAATATCGCGCGCGACATATGTTGTTTCTCAGCGAATTTAAACATATGTTTCGGGCTCAGTTTTTTGATTTGAAGTCTTGTTAAATTTTTTTCTTTTATAACCGAATAATTTTTAAAATTCTCACCCAAAATTTAAAATTTTAAAAAAACTTCAAATTATAAAGGTAATTTTTTTAATAAGATCATAAAATAAAAAACCGAGCCCGAAGTTGATGTTAAAACGCGCTGGGAAACAACATACTTCATTTACATCAAAAAATAACAATATTTTTTTAAAAATATCAGAGTTAAAATTTCACCACCCTTTAATTTAACCATTTTTATAGCCAAAATATATGTGTTTATTATGCATTTTCATAACTTTTATTTTAAAGAAAATTTCAGAGTTCGGAAAATTCAACTTCAAATTTCAATAAAATTCTATTACATCCGATACACGTGATAATTTGTGATAGCCGAATAAAATTACAGAGGAAAATATACCTGACGTATTACAGTCATTAGAAGGAAGAGTATGACACTACATAGTCATTAGGACCCGTTATACCTTCTCTAAATAAAAGAGTTTAACTGTCTTGGGCCCTACTAAGTATTTATAAATATTATTTTTTACAAAAGTTCAATCATAACCGGTTTTCAACAACAGGGACCACCAACTCTCTATTCACAGCAGCCTTAAAAGGTACTATCCCAAACTCGGGACACGACAATACCTTTTGATGACTTTGTTATATTTGGAGTTGATTGTAGTGTTGTGGTGGCGCTGCTAGATGTTCAGTACATACAAAGTGCTCGTATAGTGAGAGTCTAAATGGGGCTGGGGTCTAATCAGCTAATCTCGTTGAATTTATAAACATTGTAAATTTGTAATGAATTTTAAACTTATACCATTGTATCTTCATCTCACTTCAATAATAACTTTATGTGGTTATATTCTTGTTATTGAAGAATATAGCGTGCATACCACACTCTACTCTTCTTTATAGGACCTCAAATTGCTAATATTTTATTGGTTAAGCCTGGCCCGTTTATATGCAGAACATTTCCGAGTAAACAAAGTTATAGATTTGGGTTTTTTTCGGTAGTCACTTTTCTATGTTCGTTATATTTAATTAGATGTGTCTTTTGTATCCATCATTTCTACTAAAGGCTATATCGGGGTCTTTTTTGAAATAATATGAATGCTGTCTTTGATGTGTATGTCGAGGCAAGTTTTGCATCTTTTAACATAATTATGGACAAAATGAATTGTTGTCAAGATATAACTGGTTTAACATTTTAAAAAACTCAAATGCAAGAAAATTCGGGTCTTTGGGGACAAAGTACCAAAAATATCACTTCTGATTTGACATAACAGGGTCAACTCGTATATTATAGCATTACTTTCTAGCGTGATTTTGGAAACCAAGAAAAGAGCCCACAGCCGCGGTATGACTTCTTTAAGACTTTTACCCGGCAAGATAGAATACTTAACGACATTGGATAGTGATATAACCTACCCTTTGTATGCTGATGTGAATCTTCTACATGACAATTCATTATAACATCTCTAACTACTAGTTCTATAGATAGACCAAAGAAAATAGCAAATAACAGAAATACAAAGACTAATTGCCATTTTCTTATCAAAGTTTTGGTTGTTAATTCTTATTTAGAAATTAAAGAAATCGTCCTGCACGGTGATTTCCATCTATTATTCTAAGACACCCTATGCTCTGAGAAGATATAATAAAGAAAATAAACGAGTACAAAAAGTCGGGCTCGTCATTTTCAGATATCTCTAACATCTTGTTAAAAGAACTAGGAGTTGTATTTTAATAAGGATATTCATAATTAGTAGGGTTTGGAATATATGTCATTTGAAAAAAATCACATATTTCCCCTTATGTGGCCTATGTCAATCACTAGTATTTTTATTTGCTTTTATAAAATTTTTTGAAAATAGTTAATGGTTTCGATTAGATGATAAGAGTACCGATAGGACGGCTAGTTTGATTGCTTTGGTTCTTATTAGTGAGAGTGGAAAAAATTTGGGCCAGCCCAATTTTGGGCTGGACCATGGGCTGTACGTTTTTTTATCCATTTTTGGGCTAGCCCATGGGCTGTACGTTGGTCCAGTCCAATATTTTTATATGGGCTGGACACTCAAAGATTTTGGGCTAGCCCAACAATTTTCATTTTTTTAAAAAGTATAATTAAAAAATTAAAAAAAAATTGTTGAAAAATAGAGTTCCCATTTCTCCATACCTGTATTTTACAAAATATAAAGAAAAACAATTTATTCCCCTATTTCCCGAGAAATGATAAACTCTTAAAATTACAGATTATTTACGAGGAAAGTGYGYTCCCACCAGGGTTCGGCAAATTCGGGATGTCGTAAAACGCAGAATAATCCACGGAATCAGGGGCAAATTTTTTGATTCTGTCTTTTTAGTGTTTTCGAAAAATATTCAAACACTTTCTTCGTTGGTCGGTGTGAAGTCGTTTCCTAATAATCATATGATCTTAAACACACATGGAAGGAATTATTTGACGAATAGTAACTAAACAAGAAATATTTTAATAATTTAAGGATTTTCATTTGGATTCTTTGTGTTTTTTGAAAAAAGTTTCATTTATCTTCCATGCAACCCTTATTTGATATCTCGAAACAACCCATATTCATGCCAAATCATCACAAACTAGGACCATTTGGGTTTAGACGAGTTTGGGATACATAGAAATTCATTTTATATTTTACTGTATTTTACATCATAAATTAAAAAATTATGTGGTTCAGATATCTCACATGTGAGGACTTTGAAACTTATCTAATATAGAAAACTCAGATCTTCAACATATGTCATTTTCGAACATTTTCCGCAACAAGGTTAAATTTTTTGGGTGTTTACTAGAGGTGAGAATTATCAGCCCGCCCGCCCGAAACCGAACCGCGCGGTTCGGTTTCGGGCGGTGAAGGGGTCATTTTCCGAAAAAATTCTCATTAACAGGTGACTTATCTTTTTAAAAAGAAATTTCCAAAACAAATATAATTTTCTATTTTCTAAGTATTTAAACTATATTCTCAACAAGTTTGGGCAAATTTTAAGGCAATAGTAGTTTTTATTTGTATATTTTTATATGATTTTTCTTTATAAATTTTTAAAAAAAATCGAAATTTTCAGATTTTTCACTGAAAATAAAACGGTTAAGAAATGTGAAACCGCCCGCCCGTTCGGCGGGTCGGTTCGGGCGGTTCTCAATAAATGGCCAAATTCTCACCTCTAGTTTTTACTACTCATGAAAATTTTGGAAAATATTTTTGAAAATATTTTTTTGTTCCCCCAGTACAATGCCTACTTTTTCATTTTGTTTAGAAAATTTTCTTTTCAAAAATTTAACCGCCAAAAAATTTAAGATGGAACAACCCATGGAATCGACCTCCAAAAAACACGGAATTTGCCGAACCCTGGTCCCCACCCTTTTATTTTAATGCACTATATACTCGAGATATGTGTTTTACAGGGTTTATTCTATCTTATATTTACAAAAATTTTAGTTTTAGTTATTAGCAAATATTAAATTAAGTAATGGTTTGCATGATTTGATCAGGTTAAATTCTCTTTTGATAGCAACCTTCTAAACCGCATAGTTATATGTTTTCAAATTTTAATTTTCAAGAAAACATGTAAACAGCAAAGATCCTGTATAACGCAACATATATCATTGTATACCCGACAGTGCACAGTCTATCATCAAACAAACGTATATACTACAACAAAAACTGTCGGTAAGAAACAGAATAAAAGATTTACAAAAAAAGAGATACACATGAAAAGATTAATTATAAGCCTGATGAAACTCAACAAACATGAGGATACAAAGACACTATGATTTAAAGGAAGTAACGAATGCAATAGAAAGAGATACAAAGACACTCCAATCTAAAAGTAGACAGACGATTAGCAAAATGGAACCAGAAAAGGATAAAACATACAACAAAAGGAAAACACATGATAAGCAAAGAGATAAAACACACAACAAAAGGAAGAGTCCTGATAAGCAAAGAGATAAAACATACAACAAACAAAAGGAAGAGACGTGATTAGCGAAAAGATAAATGGAAAGAGATACAAAGACAATATAATTTAAAGGAAAACACGCGATTAACAAAGTGACAAATGAAAACAAAAAGAGATAAAAAACAAATACAACAAAAATTCTGAACGATGCTGTTTTAAAAGTAATAAAAATTGAAATACAAAGCATAGAATAAAGAAGCATTGGAATATAAGGCTGTTTCGTTATGATGCTACGAAATAAAAAGATGCATTTTATAATATTTTTATTTTTTCTGTTTGTATAAAATTGAATTATTAATTATATGAATTGTTTTAATCATCAACATAATATTTAATTATAAGTTAATATCTAATTATAGAAAACAGGTAAATTCCATAATTCTCTAAAGATGGCTATTGAGTCCATAAACGCTGTTGGTCTATGGAAACTTTTAAAGCAATATCCAAATACCCACTCAGAACACATCAAATTAAGATTTATAGTGTCAGTCCACTGGTAATTATAATGAAGTTTTAATCGCTTCATATTGCCGAATATACCTTCAATGTGATTGGTATGTATTCTTGTCGGACTTACTAAAGCACGCGAGTGGTTTACTTTATGGTGTTGAAACCCAATTATTTCCAATATTTCGTATGATTTATGGCCGTCGGTGTGTATTTTTGTTCCCAATTCGACCCATTTCATAATAAAGGGGAGTATATGGGCGTGATCTCTTGATGGTAAAAACCAGTGATGTTCGCAAAGGCATAAAAGCATAATTTGATAATTTTCAAAAAAGCTATTTTGGCCAAAATAGGCCATAAAAACGGGACATAATGGACATATTTTAAAAAGTAAAAATTTCAAAAAAAAATTTTTTCAAAGAAAATGTGTTTCTGATCTCATAGAAACCTTGTGCCCAATTTTCGAAATTATTTTTCATGTTCAATAAAACAAAAAAATCAGAGCATAATTTTGGGCATAAATCCTTGTCCAAAAATATGCCCTCGATGCCGCCGGCCAAAAAATAGGCAAAAATCGGGATTTTGTAGCTTTTTTGGATTTTTGGCGACATATTATCGCGGCATAAAGCATAAATTTAGGTATAATCCGGTTTATCGCGATAACGCTGTAGCTTTTCGTGATTATCGCGATAAAAGCATATTATGCCTTTTGAAAAGAGCTATTTTAAAAAGCTATTATGCTCTTGCGAACATCACTGGTAAAAACTCTGATGCTGCTGTCCGTTGTTGAATGTCCACAACTCCTATAACCCATACCGTATTACTTGGGCTTGTTCGCCCGCGGTTACCGTGTCTTCGGGTAATGGAGTTTCATCAACATGAACCACTGCTCCAGTCCCTCCAACCTTACTGTTACGCTTGGATAACCAAAAGAATAAAGACTCATGGAAAAGTCTGTATACACTTCGCACACTTTCACCCCAATTTTCAGTGTCTGTTCAACATCACTTTGAACTCACATGCATGCAAAGAAATGGATCATATAGAACAAAAGTTGTGGTTCTATATTACTGTCTTCGAATATCGTGTTTGTAAACAAAGAATGTTTAGTGCGATGGCATCGTTTTCGATTACATCTAAAGAAAGGTGATCGTCCATTCATAAAGTAAGTTTTTGTTAAGAATGTTCCGCAGTCGGTGCATGTGTGTGAGTTCTTCATAATCACAACATTTCTTCCAAACTCGACAAATTCTGTGTATGGTAGGGAAACTATGAAGTTGATGTCTGAGATTGTAATGAGATATGAATTGTCGGTAATATGGAACCATTTGTTCAGTTCAGAACAGACATGAGCGTACCCGACCCGCCCGCACGAACCCGACCCGATCGGGTCGGATTCGGGCGGAAGAAGGTCCAAAAATCGCCAAAAATTATCAACAAATCACGAAAGACCAAAATTATGAACAATATCGCCTTTTAAACTTTCTAAACTCATTTAAATATTTAGATAAGTGAAATAAACTATATTTGGAGGGATAATTCTATTTTGCTGTAATCTAAAAGTTGATTTACCAACTTTTATAACACTATTTTGATCAATAATTTTCAGAAATTCAAAAATTTTACTGCCAAAATGATTTTGATTTTCGACCCGAGCCCGCCCGACCCGTTTCGGGTCGGTTCGGTTCGGGTCGGGTCCGGAAATCGTCGAAAATGCTCATGTCTGGTTCAGAATCAAATTCAAACTTCCAACTGTTAAAGCAAGCTATCAAGTGTTCAATTCTGGGAAGTTGGAAGTTCATAAAATTAAAATTTTAAAAATGAAAGACTCATCAATAGTGAAGTTTATGGAATTGTTAATGTTTAAGTCCTATACAATCGTAAAATAGTTGATTTCAAAACATGTTTATGAATGGGGGACTCTTGCGGCCCCTTCATAAAAAATTTAGAATATAAATACCAGACATCACAAGCAAATGTAGTTAATTTTTTAAAATTTGTACTATACGAACGTTAATACCAATAAAAAACGTTTTGTTGTCAAATATAAATAATAACGATATTTTATCATTAAAATGGTCAAAATATCAGCAATTTGGCGTAATAAATGGAATTATTTGAGTTGTTAATCTGGTAAATTTCAAATAAAAAATTTTGACGAAAAAATCAAAAATTAAATTCGCCATATTAATCATTAATAGTTATTTAATATCGTTATTAATAAATAATCAGAATTATTTTGTCATTTTAGGTTATTTTGGGAAGAAAATTTCCAAATTTTATAATAAAATTGGTGGATTTTCATCGTTTTAGAGGCAATTTGGCGCAAATAATGCACGTTTTTAGGGCAATTTCC
Organism: Mikrocytos mackini; assembly: GCA_030180075.1. NCBI lineage: Eukaryota > Endomyxa > Ascetosporea > Mikrocytida > Mikrocytiidae > Mikrocytos > Mikrocytos mackini. The sequence goes on along the minus strand of JASNJN010000082.1, from coordinate 15,044 downwards.
TATATAAATATAAAAGCCATTTCTGGGAGCCCTAGTTATAAGATAACTTTTAATAGATCTTCGTTAGTTCAATAATAGAATGATATCTGTCTTAGTCAGGATTCTCGCATGGTGTAAAACTGTTGCATGTTCCTTGTAAAGTGTTGGAGATGTCTGGTTGTGTAAGAAATTGATACTATTTTTCTAAAAATTAAATTTTTGAAATGTAATTATCTTTATAAATTGTATACAAGATGGTTTAATTTATTTATACGATTTATTATAGCATATAAAAGTATTTTGTTGATTTTATGACTGGGAAACAACGTAGTATGGCTCAAAATCATGTTTTAAGTTCTAAAATTTAAATGTTAAAATTTTAAATTTTCAAAGTTACAAAACCAAAAAAATTGATAATAAAGCTTTTAAATATAAATGTGATTTATTTATGATAATACAGACTATTACAAATCTTTTAAGTGTATTAAAAATAAAAAAAAATCCAAATAAAGAAAAGTTAATTCCTCAAAATTATGCTGAGTATATCTACATAGAGAGCACAATTTGATCTGTTTAATCATACAATATGATATTTGATGAAATAATTACAAAATAAAAATAGATAAAAGGAAAATGAAACTTGATTTAGAATAAATAAATACAGAATAATTAATAATTAGAAATAAATTAATTAATTATCATTGTTCAAAGAATCCATTTCTAAATTAAACTTTAGGTGGTTAAGTAGAATGTCGAACCACTGCGAACGGTTTGATGGTTTAATATATTTTTTTTGTAAATATATTCGGTAAAATGGAGAAAGTAATTCCCTTTTCTAACCCCATATCTTGGCAAAGATGCTTTTACTGCGCGCCATGTACTTTCTATTTTATTAGTATGTACTAGAGGATTTGTAGGTGAAACGAATCCAATGCTATGATTAACTTTTAGATGTGTATATTCTAACTCACTCAATGCGTTATAGCTTCTCCAATAATCGGTTATTATGGTTGTAACTGGGCGAAATTGCAACAAAATAATAGGTAATAAAGTCGCCGCATCTCGGAATGGTAAGGGTACAAAAACATGCCTGGGTTTTTGCCCCTTTCTATACCACCAAGGACCCATTGTCCGTCAACACGATGCCCTCTATTATACTTTCTTTTGCCGAATTCTGATTCGTCAATTTCGACTATTACACCATCACCACCAATTAGATTGTCTCCGCTATAGATTAAATAATCAACGAAAATCTCTCTTGTAAATCGGTTATAGTTGGCCAGTGTGTCAGAAGCTGAGATTTCACAAAAAATGACAAAGCATTGGTAGGGACATCGTGCATAAAGAAAAACTAGAAACTTGATATTTGCTTTAGGGTTAGCTTTGTATTTTTAAACCACGAATGGTGAAGAATTGAAACCCGCACTCTGCATTCTCTGTTTGTACATCTGAAGACGTATTTGTTCGCTCAGTCCCTATAGCTTTGTAGAATGACTTCGGTGTGGCCACACTTGTGGCAAGTGGTAGGTTGGTGAAGTAGTCCTTTTTCTATTAAGTAGAGAACAAGTGCTTCGTTGTTATTTACTAATTCGATAAAATTTGTGAAATCCATAAAAAAATTTTAAATTATATAAGGTTCGACATTCTACTTAATCATCTAAAGTTTAATTTAGAAATGGATTCTTTGAACAATGATAATTAATTAATTTATTTCTAATTATTAATTATTCTGTATTTACTTATTCTAAATCAAGTTTCATTTTCCTTTTATCTATTTTTTATTTTGTAATTATTTCATCAAATATCATATTGTATGATTAAACAGATCAAATTGTGCTCTCTATGTAGATATAGACCATAACCATACAGGATTTTATACTTCAACGTCGAAATATCTTCGTTTATTCCCCCAAACTGCATGTTATAATGATAATCAGTGGTATAATGTCTGTGCTTTTCGAAGATAAATCATTACACGCCCATTGGGTTACAAATGTACCGATTATGATGTGCTTTAGTTTCGATATACTGCGTTGGTCTGAGCACTCCTTGGGTACCCCCTTAGCTCGGTCTTTTCAAATAAAATTTAAAATTTATCGTAAAACATGTGGAAATTTTGCCACACAGTCCGAATTCCACCCCCACGCAACCCCGAACATCACCCGGAAATATCAACATCGGCTCGAATTTCGACCAAAGGCATGTCTCCACTTGGGCCCCTGTCCCCAAGTATACCCCAGCCCAAAATTCTTCGATACTCACAAATTACTACCAAAAAATTTGTAGTTTCTACCCGAACCCTCCCGGCACCATTCTTCACAGCCACAAAAAGTGCCCACAGCCACAATTTTTTTTTCAAAATCACAAAAATCTGATTAATCGAAACAAAATTAATTTTAAATTATAGATAAATACATGAGAGATATTATATATATAAAATATGTAATATAGACAGGATAGTTTATGATAAAATACAAATTTATTCAAATTCCAAAATAATGTTAATATCGATTTATGGAACGATAATAACAATATCTTGGTAAAAAATAATTTATTCTAAATACCAAAATAAACTTTCTAGATACATTTATTTTTTTCGAAAAATAAATAAAAAATTCAAATTATTGATAGTGAAACATTTTTGTGGCTGTGGGCACTCGTGCCAACCCTCCCGACCTGATTCGGGTCGGGTCGGGCTCGGGTATGGAAAACACCTAAAATTCTCATGTCTGTTTTAAATCGACGATGTTGTCTATCAAGTCGATATGTACGAGATGTGTCGAAAATATATTTTTCAAAATTGAAAAATGTGTGTAGTATTTAGGCAAATAATGATCGAATTTTAAATGCATTTTTAATACAATTTATGAATCAATAATGGTTTTATTCAAGGTTTTGTATAGATTTGAGTTGTTTTTGTTAGTCATTTATGTAGTGATGACATAAAAAGATAACTAAAATATTAAATTTTAGAAAATACTTATGATCCCTCATAACATGGCGACATCGAACATTCTCGTTAGCGAGGCCAAGGAAACACTTGGGAACCTGAAAATGAACGACCTGAGAGCTGGTTGGAAGGTCCGACTGCAAGGAGAGCCAATGCCTAAAACCAAGGCTAACATGATTGACAGACTCGCAGTGGAGTTGACAAAGGGTAGAGACCTTAACAAAGAGCCAACAATGGCCCAGATCAAGATACGATACAAGAAAATCGGGTTAGGAGCAGATGTGAGTAAACCCAAAAGCGAACTCTGGAAAGAGTTAATGATCATAGAGATAAGAGAGGAGATCCAGGATCTAGATAAAGAAAAGGAGAAGAGCCGTCTCCTAGAACGGAAGAGTGAGGGGGTACAGTGAACTTTGACGGATTGGTCAAATTGAAGCTTTAGTTGCTCCAAGTTTGGTCGATTTTAACGGGTAAGGAGCTAATTTATTGAAAATTATTTCAGAATATTTTAATAATTATTGAATAAGATGTTTTGAAAATCATCTTATGTTGTTTAAAACAACTAAATAGCATCTTATATGATGATAATATCGCGATTTCTCAAGAATTGAAAATGACCAAACTTTAAGTTTTGGTCAAAATGCAACATTTTCAAAATCATTAAAATCGCTTTATATATTTTAAATTTGAAATCTAAACAAAATAGATAACCTTATAAAATATTGTTATTACTAATCTCGTCATAGATTATAAACACACACTTTGTTTTTAAAAATTTGTAAATGTTCGATGTAAACTGTCAGAAAATATCATAAATACTATATTTACATTGATGTGCGGAGAAAAGTTTCCAACGACGTCTTTATTACTTAAGAGTCTTGAAAACTACCCCTTTTCTTAAAACACTCCATTCGTGTCATAAAACCGGGAAGACGATGCTATAAGGTAGACGCCTACCCTATAAAATAGAAATACATAAACATATATTAAAAGCATAAAGAATGACGAAAAAGCTTTACATGAGCATAATTTTTCAAAACAGACATTATTTATATATTGATTTTATTTGAAAATCGCAAATTCAAAACATATTGCGCTAATTATTAAAAAAATGTGTATTAATAGGATATTGATTCTGAGGTTTAAATTGATTTTAAAGTTTTATAATCTATAAATCGATTTTGTTTAAAATTTACATTAAAATAATTAACAAAACATTTTGCTAATGTTATTAATGCCATAAAAAGTAAAGGTTGCCTTTTATTGTATTTAAAAAGTTATATTATTCTACTTTTTAATTTTAAAACATTAAATAAATATGTTTGTTTTATTAATTAAACTTACAACAATACACTAACCCTCGTACTATTTTTGATAATAAAAAATTCTCTTTGTTCGGTGTAATAATGTAAAATACATAATTTTGAATACAAAATTATATTTTATGTTGATTCTATTTTATGAATATATTTTTTTTAAATAAAATTAGAAATCATTAAACCCACAAATATTTACAAAAGATTTATATTTTATTATTTAATTAAAATTGATTTGTGTTTGGTTATATTATATTTTCATACGATAATTTTCTAGTAAATTTAATTTTCAATACCATAGGGAATATTTATTTATTTTATAATAAGGTGATTTATAAATTCAAATTATATATTGTTTTCCTTAATCGACGGCAAATATCACATTAAATTAACTTTAACAATAAGAATGAGAATACTCAATATCTATCCTATTATTGGGATATTTCTTACGATAAAATAACATCAGGATTTTATTTTGTCAAAACTAAATTCATTCCAATTAGAGTTCCCAAAGATCTCGAACCTAAAATTTATCGAGAATCGAGAAACAGATTTATGGCCATATTTCCCGGGAAATGAGAAAAAATTCTCGAAATTCTCGAAAATTTTAGAGAATTTTAGATGTAAAAAGTCCAGTTCCCGGGATTCGAGAAATCGATTCCCGGGAATTGGGAACTCTAATTCCAATGCTATTAACTTTGCAACATCTGAATTTAAATAAAATTATATTCATAATCAAAACTTAGAGAATAAAGTTTATGCAATTGTATGTATTTCAATTTTACAGAAAATTAATGTTTAAAAATTTATTTAGCTTGATATGAAATTGAACATTATTTTTTACTATATCTGGAATTTTTAATTTAAAGGTTTTTCAGAAACCTAATACAGCGTTTAACCTTATGTTTTAATATAAGCCGATAACAAATTTTGAAATAAATATATTATGCTGTTAAACAGTTTGATAAATGAAATAACACCATGTAAAGGATTTATATTCATAGTGTAAAACTTATAAATTTAAAAAACGTCAAATGGCTGGAATGTTATCTGTGGTATTACATTTATCTACTCTAATATCGAATAGTTGATAACTGATATTGATTAAATCGTGTTTTAAACCTTAAACGTATTCATTCATTTTTAACTATTTGATAACATCGTTAATTATTATATAAATTACTGTTTAATTATAATTTAATAAAAAATATTTAGAAATAATTAAATATATTAACGAAATTTGTCATATAAACTATAGTTATAGATATTCAAGCAACAATACTCAATTTAATCATGGAAACACATGATAAACGGGAATATTTGATGGAAAATAATGTCCCAAGATTTTATTAAACTACTATTATTGAGAGAAGTATTAACTTCGCGAACCGTTGCAAAAATGTACTCGACGAGGTTGTTTTTTACAAATAGTATATTGATGTAATTTTAACCGCTTTAGTCACTATAAGTTTAGTCGGTTATTTGTATATTTGGACAAAATCGACCAATCCTTCAATGTTKRSAATAGTGTCTGTTCAGGAAAGTTATCCGAAGATTAAATATGACCTCCGAAATAAGAGGGTAAAAAATTTAATCGATGTCATAAAGAAAAAAAGCTTTCATGGTGAGTTATTTAGGGATATAGAAGGAAAACATAATAATCGCCTTAGAAGTTGCTTATGGCTTTGGAAAGGTCTATGTAACCCAAAAACTGAATCCTGGCTCTGCTACTTGCAGGATGGGAATATGTTTAAGGTTAATAATAGCAATAGTATGTGTCCATATTGCAAACGGGTAAAAATCTCTACCAGTCACCTGGCCACCCGATGTGCATATGTCATGTATGAAAGCTATAAACATAGACACGACCAAATAGTCAAGTATATCTCTATGAAGCTCTCTATTCAGTTGGGCATCAGCAAGAAGAAGAAGTTTAGAAAGTTCTACATGGAGGAAGTGATGGAAAATGAAAATGGAGTAATCCTTCTAGACAAGTTGTTTAAGACAGTATCAACAGGACAGATGCTTAGGCCTGATATTTTTGTGAGGAACAAGAGGGAGAACAGAGGAATGATTATAGAAGTAGGTGTCTCTAGTTCACTGTCGATGGTAAGAGCTGAAATAGTAAAATCTAAAAAATATAATAACTAGGGGTCGGAAAATATATGACGAAAAATCGGCAAATATATGATTATATATGATTTTGTCAAAATCTCATTATAATTTCGAATTTTCAATAAAATAAAATATATGAATTCCTTCAAATCGGAGATATTATGGGTGGAAAATTTCCAGAAATTTGGTAAAAATATATGATTTTTACCAAATCACATATTTTCCGACCCCTAATAATAACACAGCAATGGATATGAGAGAAAGGGAGAATTGTGATATAAGGACGGGAAGTTTTGTAATGTCGTGGAATGGCATAGTCACAAMTATCCCGTCCTTATATCACAATTCTCCCTTTCTCTCATATCCATTGCTGTGTTATTATTAGGGGTCGGAAAATATGTGATTTGGTAAAAATCATATATTTTTACCAAATTTCTGGAAATTTTCCACCCATAATATCTCCGATTTGAAGGAATTCATATATTTTATTTTATTGAAAATTCGAAATTATAATGAGATTTTGACAAAATCATATATAATCATATATTTGCCGATTTTTCGTCATATATTTTCCGACCCCTAGTTATTATATTTTTTAGATTTTACTATTTCAGCTCTTACCATCGACAGTGAACTAGAGACACCTACTTCTATAATCATTCCTCTGTTCTCCCTCTTGTTCCTCACAAAAATATCAGGCCTAAGCATCTGTCCTGTTGATACTGTCTTAAACAACTTGTCTAGAAGGATTACTCCATTTTCATTTTCCATCACTTCCTCCATGTAGAACTTTCTAAACTTCTTCTTCTTGCTGATGCCCAACTGAATAGAGAGCTTCATAGAGATATACTTGACTATTTGGTCGTGTCTATGTTTATAGCTTTCATACATGACATATGCACATCGGGTGGCCAGGTGACTGGTAGAGATTTTTACCCGTTTGCAATATGGACACATACTATTGCTATTATTAACCTTAAACATATTCCCATCCTGCAAGTAGCAGAGCCAGGATTCAGTTTTTGGGTTACATAGACCTTTCCAAAGCCATAAGCAACTTCTAAGGCGATTATTATGTTTTCCTTCTATATCCCTAAATAACTCACCATGAAAGCTTTTTTTCTTTATGACATCGATTAAATTTTTTACCCTCTTATTTCGGAGGTCATATTTAATCTTCGGATAACTTTCCTGAACAGACACTATTCCCATTTTACTTTTCAAAAGTTCTGGGGTTTGTACAATTCTACTTCCTGTCTTCTCCAGCATCTCTCGAATGGCCTGCTTCCTTGGGTTGTCTTCTCCCTCCCAGAAGTACTTATACAGGCCTAACAAAATATTCTCTTCCTGGTACTCCAGTTTAACTAACCCTCTGCCAAGCCATTCTCTGGGGAGATACAGTCTTTCCTTATTCGCCCTAAAGCGATGTACCCCCTCATTGATAAGCACTTTCCTGATTGAGAGTTCAATTTCTTCTAAATTTGCATTACACCATTCTAAGGGCCCTATAAAATAATAGAGTTTAGATATGGCATACTCATTGATGGCAATGAAGAGATTCTTACCACTAATGTTCTCCTTACACAAGTTTTTTGTCCTAGCAATAATATCATCTATTACTATTCTCTTCATTGCCATCGCACAATCTTTAACTCGTTCATTTACTCCTAAGTACTTGTAAAACTTTTCATTTTCTATAACTTCCAATTTTGGATCAATTTCTACATTGGACGCCGATTTTTTGGGATTTACATACATCCCTACCATTCCCAAATTTTTAATAAATGACAAAGTTACTTTTTCTACTTCCACAGCACACCCTGCGATGATTTTAATATCATCTATATAGAGGAGATGGTTGAGTTCCATAGAGTTCCCTCCTGATTGACTATACTTCCTTTTTTGGTCTGGCTATTGACTTCATTCGTAACTGCCTGCATCACCATTACGAACAGAAGCGGGGACAAAGAATCACCCTGACGTATTCCCCGCTCCATTTCGACCTTACCAAGTGCTTTTCCATCTAATATAAGGTTTGTAGACGTATCCTCAACTATACAAGTCAGGTTACTCTTAAGAAAGTCGCTTATAGGAAGTTTCCATATTAGGCGCACAAGGAACTCATGATCTACACTATCATAAGCCTTTTTAACATCCAATCAGGCTTTACAGCACTTTTCTGCTTCATCTACAAAGCTCTAGAGAACATAAACTGTTCTTTTGCTGCCTGGGTAGTTTTAAACGTCCCCAATTGCTCAATACCAAAGTACTGATTATCGTGAAGTTGTTCATAGAGGAGCTCAGTTACTACTTTTGTATACAGCTTAAATAAAGTATTGAGCAGAGTAATTGGGCGCATATTTGCAGGTGCTCTTTCCCCGCCTTTATCGAGCAGGGTGGTCCTTCCTTCACATAGCCACTCTTTTATGACCTCAATTTCATTTTTCCTGAAAAAGTTGCATTTCTCCTGAAATTCTTATAATTTTCCTAAAAAAAATTTGTTTTGAATAACTAATTACAGAATTTTACATGTTGTGATTTGAAATTTTAAAATTTTAAAAATTTCTCTGGATATCGCTGCAGAGTGCAACACGAGCCCAGGATGGAGGTGAAGAGTCCGAGGTCGCAACAACTAGCGCGACAAGGGCTCCACATTCCTTCCAGCCTTCAAAACGGCCTATAACCCAACCCCTGTCTGGTCCCCTATTAGGGAGATAATAAAGCCAGGTGGGGACCCATGATGGTCTGTCCCGTCATTAACGCTTTAACGCGGGGCCGCAAGGTCCACAATAAGAAGACGGGTCCGGAATCAATTCATGATTCCCTGGCCACTGGCCCGGTAAACCACTTGTCATACAAAATAGGAAATCACATTCGATTTTTTTGGCTTAAAAATTCAATATTTTACATTGGTTTGTTTATAAAAGTGTAATTTGCTATTTCGCCCACCATTTTATATTATAAATACGTATTCACAGTTTTGTATAAATATTTTGTAAAATAAAAAGTTAAATTTTCAAAAATCTAAATTTATGATTTGTAAACCATATAGCCTATAAAAACATATTAAAATCGTTCCATATTAAATATAAATACGCATATATCCTTTATATTTCAGAATTTGTTCCATTTCTTTCAAACCGTTTAAATTAAGATTTTYAAAATGGTATGTTTTTTAAAAATCTTAATTTAAACGGTTTGAAAGAAATGGAACAAATTCTGAAATATAAAGGATATATGCGTATTTATATTTAATATGGAACGATTTTAATATGTTTTTATAGGCTATATGGTTTACAAATCATAAATTTAGATTTTTGAAAATTTAACTTTTTATTTTACAAAATATTTATACAAAACTGTGAATACGTATTTATAATATAAAATGGTGGGCGAAATAGCAAATTACACTTTTATAAACAAACCAATGTAAAATATTGAATTTTTAAGCCAAAAAAATCGAATGTGATTTCCTATTTTGTATGACAAGTGGTTTAACCGGCCTATGGCCAGGGAATCATGAATTGATTCCAGACCCGTCTTCTTATTGTGTACCTTGCGGCCCCTGCGTTAAAGCGTTAATGACGGGACAGACCAACTTTGCTCCCCATGAGGCTTTATTGTCTCCTAATAAAAGACCGGACAGCGGTTCGGTTATAGGCCATTTTGAAGGCGGGAGGAATGTGGAGCCCTTATTGTGCACGTTGTTGTAGCCTTGTGCTTTTCACCTCCATCCTGGGCTCGTGTTGCACTCTGAAGCGATACCTAGGGAAAATTTTAATATTTAAAAATTTTTTATCATAATTCTAATGAATATCAAATAAATCGGAGATAAACTTACAATTTTATCGATGATGATATTTCCAATTTTACATTCGAAATTTATTACACAACTAAAATATTTTTATTAGGCATCTTCTGGACCAGTTAAAGGCATAAACACCAAAAGAGACTAAACCCAAATATTAAAACCCATGATATATAAACGGCAAACGTAGTTTCCTGATTTTCCAAACATCTACTTCAAAAGATATTTATATCAAGCTTACATTCTATCATAGATATGTGGATATTTGATCATTTTCTCTATAAAATATTTAATATATTATACTAAAATCAAAATATTGTATTAATTTAGTTCTTTGTATATCTTATTATATTTGTAAGATCCCATAAATGTTTAGAACATCTTTAAAATCATTGTATCTTTATATTAATTTAAATAAATACAATCATCCCTGGTTTAAAGCACATTTTTGGTATTTTTTCAAATTTATGTGATATTAACCAGGTGAAATTTGAATGGTGGCTTAAATCCGTCTATCGATTACATATAGCAGAATCCAAGAAAAGATCAGCATTTTAGATATACCTTTGTTATATCATAACTTTTTTGGAGTACATAATATATGTGTTGACATTTGGCCCATTTTCAGATTCGGGGTTTTGGCAAACTTTTTAATATCACATTTATGAAAATTATAGTGACGGAGCCTCCTGTTTTTTGGTGACATTAAAGAGGTGTGATTTTATAAAGTGTGCTTTTAACGAGGGACCACTGTATCTATATTTAATTAGGCTATAACATTACGTCATGTCTCTTTGCGCCGACCCAAAATTACTTAAATAGAGTCGGTTGTTTTTGTTTCTCCATGCTTCATCTTTTTTTAGTGTTAGTTTTTAGDAGKTKTTGTTTGTTATAGAGAGGTTTGACTGTATGTGAATTTCTGTATACTTGGTGTTTTGTATTTTAGGGGAAAGTGAACATCAATCGTATAACTTCTACTAATAATAAATTTATGAACCTATTTAACATAAGCAACACGATAATAATCTAAAATACAAAACACCAAGTATACAGAAATTCACATACAGTCAAACCTCTCTATAACAAACAAAAACTACAACAAACTCACGTAGTACAAACAAAATTTTTAAAAATTTCGCCAATTCTCTACCAAATTGTTCGAAAAAAATTTTCGTCAATAATAATATTTTCCGAAATTTTTTGTAGAAATTATGTTTTTGTATTAGAATGATTAAATTTAATGTTATGAAAATTTATGAAAATATATTCTTTTTAAAATTTACTATCGGAATTTTAATCTAACAAACAACACAGAATTTTTTCCAAATATGTGAAATTTGCTGAAAATTTTTGATGGTAAATGGTTTGTTTTATTTGGTATGGTTTCTAAGATATAATATGGCATTTTAAAGACATTTCGAAGTCCATTAACAAATTATTTTTGAAAAATTACTTTTTTGGTGAAATCAATTTTGAAATTAACATAGAAATATCATATTGAGTGGTTTAAAAAGCTTTTTTCACTTTTCAAAAATTAATTATGTTTTAATAAATGTTAATACATATGAACACCACATTTAAAGTATGATATAAATTTGTACCTCGGCATGTATAGAAAATTTTACCAAGAACTACTCCTCATATAACAAATTTTCGCGTATAACAAACAAAAATCTTGAATATTACAAAACTCTGTTGTATCGAGTGTTCACTGCATATGAACTATCGACAAGGAAAGATTAGGCTCAATACTGAATGGAAGTTTTAACAGACATATCCAAACTAAAATTTGTTAAACCATTTTAATCTATAAATATATGTCAAATGAACTCGTCAGACAAGAAAGTGTGACAACGTGGGCTAGTAAATATAGGTTATGGAGTAAACACCTTTAAATTATAGGAAAACCAAATGTATCCAAAAGTTGTAAATCCATAAAATTAATAAAAATTAATAAAATATTTAGGTTCTCGTATTTTGTCAAATATAAATACGAACTACTGGTTAAAGATTTCTCTAAATTCATTAAAATATAAACAATTTAATAATTGTATTTAGAAACCAAGCTTGTTTTAAATAGATATTAAATCATGTTCGAAGAGTCGTAACAATATGACAAATAATATAATCCTCTACGATATTGGTGATCATAAAAACAGTTTCCGAATGGTACATATTGGATATAATTAATAACACAACATAAAAGTTTCCAAATATAACATTGATGTAAAAGGTGGATTAGAAAACATAATTGTTACTTTTTAATATAAAAAATCTTAACCAGAACCCATATAACTAACGTATAACTGAGTCAAAAGAATTATTATAGAGATTAAAATGAATAAATATCTATTGAACTCGGGGGTTGTTTTTAAAGAATACGACCATTTGACTCTACGATTGAATTTATAATTAAAACATCAATCTATTTAAGTCATGATTGGATGACCTAGAAAATAAAAGGTTATTTTAAACTTTAAAACTTTTGCAGTTCATTCGAATAAAACAAAGGGCAATATTTTAATAATGAATGGGTGGTAACAATCACAATGAATTGTTCAAAACATAAATGATTGTAAATAATTAAGAATGGCTAAAATCAAATGAATATAAATGATTTATTTGATTAACCCAAATATAGGTTTTACTTTAAAATGGTAACATATTTGACTTTTAAAATTATAAACACCACCAAATATAAGCTTATGATTTTTATTAAAATATTTATTGTTCAACTTTATTTTATCCTATTTGTTACATATAAAATAAGGACAGCTTATTTTCCACGCCAATAATCGAAATTTTTTATTGATTATTTTAGCCGAAAATGACTTTTGTTGCTCTCTGAGAATATTAAGCAAAGCAGTGGGATTATAATTAATTAATAAACAATTTACATCGGATAATAGAATCTTCATAATATAAATAGAGGAGTAGCCGGGAAAATATTTGAACGGCTATTTATAATCAAATACGGGAAAACATTTAGAGCATGGAAGTTGTGAGCATTTGTTTTCCTTTTATTGGCCCAAATCTTTGAAAATGGCCATATTTCATTATAATTTGTATAGATCATAAAATATGCTCGTAAAATGGCAAAATATCCCCATTAGGATGGAATATCCTCATCAAAAATTGACTAAAAAATGATCATTATATTCGTTTTTGTCTTATTAGATTATAAAATGGCAAAACCAAAAAAAAATTTTTTTGAAATTTTTTGGGTATATTTGGCCAATCCCTACTCATTATCAACCACATAGTGTTATTTACATCGTTTTTAATGTGAAATGTGCCATATTTACCAAAAGTGTGTATTATCGAGGTGATGTGAGTTTTAAACAACGTCTGTACACTCAATTTACTGTATTTTCCTTCGGAAAATACTATAAAACAAATAAAAATCTTCGTTGTGACATTTTAAGGAGTTTTTTCACATTTGCGAAATTTGGGGCAAATTACAATTATTTGGGGCAAAATGAAACTACAGTTAGTAATAAGTAACCGTGACCCTGCTATTTCTACAATCGTGGGTTCTTCTCTCTTGTCCGTGGGCGGCCGTTTGGTCCGTTCCATTAAGATCTGCTCCGGTACGGGAGGTTCCTCTTCTTTGTCAGTCAGTCCCCTTTCACTTGGTTTCCATTTCAGTTCTCTGTTTTCTATCTTTATCGTGTTTTCCTGCATGTCGATAACCGCCTGGGTTTGTGTTAAGAAATCCATACCTAAGTTTATGTCAACGGGTAGTCCCGGTAGTTTGAAAGCTTTTACGTTGAAATAAGTTCCCTTTATCTGGTCTATTGTCAGGTCTAATGTTACTTCTTCCCTTACCATCATTCTGGCTCCATTGCCTGTAGTAACGCTAAATGGCATGATCAACCGCTTGTTAGTCTTTATCTCCTTTATATCCTCTCGTACATAACTGAAAACCGATCCGGTATCGATCAGGGTAGGGTTTAAGACCGTCCATAACCTTTTGTACAGGACAAGTGGTTTAATCCAGGTTTAAACTAGAGGTGAGAATTATCAGCCCGCCCGCCCGAAACCGAACCGCGCGATCCGGTTTCGGGCGGTGAAGGGGTCATTTTTCGAAATAATTCTCATTAACAGGTGACTTATCTTTTTTGAAAGAAATTTCCAAAATAAATATGATTTTCTATTTTCTTAGCATTTAAACTATATTCTCAACAAGTCTGGGTAAATTTTAAGGTAATAGTCGTTTTTAATTGTATATTTTACATGATTTTTCTTTATAAATATTTTTAAGTTCGATTGGTCTAGTGGCTATGACGTTCGCCTCACTCGCGAAAGGCCGTAGGTTCAATTCCTACATTGGACATTTTTATTTTCGAAAATTTAAATTTTCAAAAAAAAGCCATTGGCATGAATATCGTCACACCGGACAACCCCACCGTAGAGGGGTTAGGGTCAATGTCGAGCGAAAGGCCTAAATAGGCTGCAGCAGGTTCGAACCTAGTCGATCCACAGAAACCTGGAAAACAGGGCCCCAACGGGTCCACGAGTCCAGGAGAGAATATCAACAACCACTCCGTTAACGCTATAACCGCGGGGACCAACGGTCCCAATAACGTAGGAGTGAGTGGAATGCATCCATATGTTATCAATGTTGACAAACTCAACCAAATTTTAAAAACCAGTTATATTCCCAAAAGGTCCAAATCGTACCACAAGGGCAAACAACCAACCACCAAAAACAACGTTAAGGCCACCTTTTCAAAAAAACGCCACATTGGGGCAATGGATAAGTGGATTTTGAAATCCAAATCTATTTCCAAAAACCCCTCCCAAAATAAATCCGAAATCGTTCCAAAGGTCGATAATGCGTCAATAACGCACGAACGACCAACGGTTGGGTTAT
>JASNJN010000081.1:0-18157 GCA_030180075.1 Mikrocytos mackini | reverse complement strand
GAGTTATTTGTTATCGACATAACACGCTTTGTATAAGATAAATAACAAAAATAATTTTAAAATACGTCGTSTCCTCTTTGCACGGAAGCAAGGGGAGGATGAGAGTATGAGAGATTTTAGTTTGACCCTAAAGAACCTAGCAGTTGGCTGCAACCTGGACAATTTAGAAGATGAATTACTGCGAGACGTATTTGCGGCAGGCCTTCTAATCAGGAAAATAAGAAAAGCGCCAATGGCGGATATTCCCAGTTCATTTGCATCGACCGTAGAACGGGCATTACAACTGGAAGCGAGTATGGAGGAAGAGAACTATTTTTACAGCCAAGAAGAGCGAGGTCCATATAGAACAGAGGGTCCCCGAAGATCATACCGAGATAAAGGCAACGAATATTACTACTCAGACGACGAAGATTATGATCGAAGATCCATTTATGAAGTACAAACGGTGGATAAGCATCGAGAATTTAGAGAGATAGTTATAGATGGAATTAAAGTGAACTGTTTGGCGGATACAGGAGCCAACATATCCTGCTTAAGTGCACGGACATGGGACTTGGGAGCGATAAGAGGAAAACTAAGGCCGTCTACAATCGTATTGAATACCTTTGGGGGGAGTCAGGTCCCTATAATCGGAGAGATTGATAAGACCGTTAGATTCGGAAACATTATGGCAAAGGTGACGTTTGTAGTTGTGGCTAGAGGACGCAACATATTAGCGAAACAAGATTGTGTTAGGTTAGGGATTTTAAAATGGATGGGTGACGTAAATAAGTACAACGAATTCAGCGTCAATTCTTATTCGTCATGGATCAGTTTTAAAATCGAATTAAAAGACAATGCAACACCATGGGTAGGGCGAGAACGTCCTGTCCCTTTTGCACTTAGAGGAGCGGTACAAAATGAAATTGACCGGTTGTGCAAGGAGGGCGTTTTGGTACCTACCCAACGATCGGAGTGGTGTAGTCCGATCGTAGTTGTGAAGAAACATGAAGGCGGTATTCGGATTTGTGGAGACTTTCGTAAATTGAATCAGTCAATATTAAACGACAAATATCCACTGCCGAATATCGATGATTTGTTTATTTCGTTAGGAAGTAGAAACACGGACTTTGCGAAGATAGACCTTAAAAACGCCTATCACCAAATTCCGCTTGAGGAGAAATCCTCTTTTCTAACAACGATTGTGGCACCAGGCGAGGTATATAGATACACCCGAATGCCATTTGGAATAAAATCAGCACCTAGTGCTTTTCAACGAATAATAACAAGTATTATAGGCGAACAGAATGGCGTCCTGTGCTAACTGGATGACATCCTGATCGCAGGGCGAGGCCGTAAAGAGTTAGATGACCGAGTACAAGCAGTCAAGGGAAAACTAACGGCGTTCGGAATAAAGATAAACGAAGAAAAATCGGTTGAGGCAGCGAAAAGGCTGAGTTGGCTTGGATATGAACTATCCGAGGAGGGAATTAGGCCCACGATAGAAAAAACTAGTCAGATATTAAGTCTAAAGGCACCTAAAACATTGAAACAGGTGAGACAGACTTTAGGAGTGATAAACTACTATGCGAAGTTTATCCGTGGCCTAGCACAAAAAGCAGCGCCTCTCTATGAGCTCCTCCAAAAAGAAACGAAATGGAAATGGGAGAAGAGAGAGGACTTAGCGCTGAACAATATAAAGAAAGAGATAGCGGTGAGAAATGTTCTGGCACCCTTCGACACAGATTCCCGTATGAAAGTAAAACTAGTAACGGATGCATCTGAGATAGGAATGGGTGCCGTATTGGAACAAGAGCAACCGTCCGGCGAAATGAGACCGATCCAGTACTCGTCATCTACATTCTGTAAGCATGAAAAGAACTATTCATTGTCTGAGAAGGAGATACTAGCTTGCGTCTCGGCAATGAATAAGTTCAAGAAATACTTGTTGGGACGGAAGTTCACACTGGTGACAGATCATAAGGCGCTCGTAAGCTTGTTAAGTCAAGAAGGACTTCGGAGAATGGTGGCGAGGGTAGAGCGATGACGCGAAAAGGTGGTGTGCTATGACTACGATGTAGAACACATCAAAGGAGAAGACAACTGTATGGCAGATTGGCTGAGCAGATCTTCTGAAGAAACAAATCACTCCGAAGCAGGGTTCGGCAAATTCCGTGTTTTTTTGGGGTCGATTCCGTGGTTTGTTCCGTCTTAAATTTTCTAGTGGTTAAATTTCCAAAAAGAAAATTTTCTAAACAAAATTAAAAAGTAGGCATTGTACTGGGGAACAAAAAATATTTTCAAAAATATTTTTCAAAAATTTCATGAGTAGTAAAAAACCAAAAAAAATTAAAATTGTTGCGCAAAATGTTCAAAAATGGCATATGTTAAAGATCTGAGTTTTCTATATAAAATAAGTTTCAAAGTCCTCGTATGTGAGATATCTGAACCACATAATTTTTGAAAATTGTGGTGTAAAATACAGTAAAATGTAAAATTAATTTATATGTATCCCAAACTCGTCTAAACCCAAATGGGCCTAGTTTGTGGTGTCTTGGTACGAAAATGGGTTGTTTCGAAAAATTAAATAAGGGTTTTATGGAAGATAAATAAAACTTTTTTCAAAAAACACAAAGCATCCAAATGAAAATCCTTAAATTATTAAAATATTTATTCTTTAGTTACTATTCATCGAATAATTCCTTCCACGTGTGTTTAAGATCGTATTATTATTGGGAAACAACTTCACATCGACCAACGTTGAAAGTGTTTGAATATTTTTCGAAAATACAAAAAAGACAGAATCCAAAAATTTGCCCCTGATTCCTTGGATTATTCCGTGTTTTACAACATCCCAAATTTGCCGAACCCTGCTCCGAAGTCCCATTAAAAGAAGAGTACATCATTAATGAGATACGTGTACGCACTGGCTTTTTTACAGAGGAATACGGAACGAAAACGAATAAATTAAGGGAAATTTTGAAAAGAGGAAAATTTGAAACAGAAGAGTTGTCTGAGTATAAAGAATATGCCAATAGATTGGATGATCTTACAATAAGGGGGGAACATATCTTCATAAACGAATCACAGTTCATCCCTGATCCAAGCAAGAGATTGGACATCATAACGGCTGCACACCGAGGGCACCAGGGTATCACCCGAACAATGGAAAGGGTGAGAGAATTATTCTGGTGGCCAGGATGGGCAGCTGATATCAGGAAATACGTGAATAATTGTGGCCTCTGTGCGAGGTCGGATAGACCGAAGCGGACATATGCCACGCCATTAAAACCGACTAGACTGCCAAGGAACGCCTGGGAGAAGATCGCAATAGATCTCAAAGGCCCAGTAGATCGCGGGATTGACAAAATTTTCCTTGTAGTCATCGATTACTATAGCCACTGGCCAGAAGTAATAGGATTGCAAAAGATATCTACCCAGGCGATTAAAGGCGCATTGAGAGAGATATTTACTAGGCTCGGTATTCCGAGAGAAATAGTCTCAGATAACGGGAAACAATTTATATCCCGCGAGATAAAACAATGGTTTTGGGAGATGGGAATAAAACACACCCCTGTGTCTCTTTATTCCCCTCAGCAGAACGGTTTAGTCGAGAGGTTCAATAGGAATATCGGAGACAAAATCAAAGAGAGTGAGCTGCAGAAAACCGATATTAGAACAATGCTACAAGAATACCTTTACGTGTACCGAAGTACTCCCCACACAACAACTGGAATGTCACCGTTCGAGGCTATGTTTGGTCGAAGAATGCGAACGGAATTAGATTCATATCGGCCAGAGGGGAAAGGAAGGAAGGTCCTATAGATCGATCGCATGTGGAGCGCTGTCAAAGAAAAATGAAAGGTTACTTTGATAAAACGAATGCGGTCCGAAGAAATAACATACAAGTGGGCGATACGATCTGGATAAAAAACATACATTGACGATATGTTGGTCCTCAAAGAATCGTAGAGATATCTGGAACCTCGGTTACATACGAAGACGGAAGAAGATGGCCAATTAGGAGGGTTTTTCGAGGGAGAGGAGATTTAAGAGGGGGTTGTAGTTGTGTGGCCGCCAATTAAGGCGTGCAAAGATGCTTTTCTGCCCACCTCTTTTAAATGTTTCGAAAACCTTATTTTTGAATATTAGGTTTTCTAATTTTGGCGAGGAATGTAAGGTACTCTCTTCGGAAAATTTTTAGATTTTAAGATTTTCCACCCATGTTCACCAATGGCTTGAATTATACCAGAAAAACCTAGAAATCGATTTCAAATATTTATTATAGAGTGTCAAACCTAAAATGATCTATTAAACATAAAATAATTCTTTATAAAACAGGAAATGAGATAAAACATGGGGGTTCATTTATAACAATCTCCAACCAAAGCCGATTCCCATATTTTGTAGCAATTTTGATCACTTTTTATAAGCATGGTTAGAACATTTTGATACATAAATAATGTTTTTTAATTGAAAATAATACGTATTTTAACTACCAGACGCCCCCAACGACTGTTTTACGCAAAATAGGCGGAAATTTGGAAATTTTACTTTTTTATTGATTGGTCTTCAAAAGCACACTTTTTTAAAGTATTTAAAACAGACATGAGCATTTTCGACGATTTTCGGACCCGACCCGAGCCCGCCCGACCCGTTTCGGGTCGGGCGGGCTCGGGTCGAAAATGAAAATCATTTTGGTAGTAAAATTTTTGATTTTCTGGAAAATATTGATCAAAATAGTGTTATAAAAGTTGGCAAATCGACATTTTGCTTACGGCCAAATAAAATAGTCCCTTCGAGTATAGTTTATTTCACTTATCTAAATCTTTGAATGGGTTTAGTAAGTTTAAAAGGTGATATTATTAATAATTTTGGTCTTTCGTAATTTGTTGAGAATTTTTGGCGATTTTTGGACCTTCTTCCGCCCGAACCCGACCCGATCGGGTCGGGTACGCTCATGTCTGATTTAAAACGCCTTATTTGAAGCTAAAAACACGATTAGAACCGTTTTCACGTGCTTTGTGCAGTCAAAAAGGTTAATCTCGTATTTTGTAAATAATTTTTTTTGAAGGTGGCACCCTTGCGGCCCCTTCTCAAAAAATAAAATTCCGCTGTTTTCACCCATTTTCCGGAAAACAGCCCCCAAAAGACCCGGAACACGTTTTTTGACCAATAAAACATCGAAACAAACATGTCTCCACCTTTGTTTGATTTCTAAAACGACCACATTTTCCTGAAAAAAGTTTGCGTTTGAGGATAAAACTTTTTTATTGAAGGGGGACCCTTAGCGGCCCCCTTCTTCAATAAAAAACGAAAAACAAAACAGTTAAAATACATGACAATAGCATCTAATAAACACCCCTAGATGGTTTTTAGACAAAACAAAACACTCTACAAAATCATAAAATTCCTACAAAATATGAAAATGACCAAATCCGACCAAATAGCTTTATACAGAAATTATTGATCTAATTTAAATATAATAAGTCTATTTTGATATTTGCCCTACCCATACGTTGTGTTACTTCGTGTAATGGTTCTTCGAGATCCATTTCACATATTTTTTCTTTTCAAAAATAAAATTGTTGATTTTATAAAATGGAAAAACTCGATCCTATGAAAGATAAAGACAAATCGCCCCACTTCTTCAATCTAATAGAGAATAAAGAAAGCTTCATCCGCTTTTTGATGGATAGTGATAAGAAAGAAGTATTATCCGACAGTATCGACGACGTATTCTTCAAAATGATAAACACCACTGATAAAAACTCACCAGAATTCACCACCAAGCTATCCGGATTAATAGACTCATTGTTATTAGTTCCGATAAGCAAAGAGTTCAAGATATTCTGGCGTTCTGTCTTCCTCCAAATAACTCAGCTCCTCCATGTGTTCAACTCCCACCAATACAAGAGATTTGGCTTCCTCATAAAGAAAGCCACAAACAACGAGTGGAGGTTCATCCTTCTCGCTGACGATTTACAGAAAATAGGGCTTTCTGCGAACGACTGTATCAAAGAACTTCATAAAGACCTCGTAGATAGCCTGAATTTTAACGAATCTAAAAGAATAGAAGAAAGAGATAACTACCTCATTATAAAAGAAAACTGTTTAAAACTCGCTGCCGTAATAGACCTTACAAAGAACTTGATGACCATGGTAAACACTTTAAAATACAACAACAAAGAATTCTACGAAACTTTAATAAATAACAACATGTTCATCCTTAAATACATCAATAGTGTCCTTGCTCTCCCTACCACGAACAACTGCGAAGAAGTATGTCTCCTACAAACCAACGCCATCCTCCTGGTAATAAGTAACGGAGACATTATAAAGAAAGACAGTGAGTTCCAATCCCAGATCATTCACTCGATCAACATCTACTTCCTTCGATTGAAAATATACAACAAAAGCAAGCTTGTTGAGTTCACCAAACTATTAAAACAAATTTACAACTTCGACAAAACTACACCTCTACTGTACTACATTAGTAACAAAGTACCCGCCATAATTCTGGACATGCTTTTTGATCTTGAGAAGTCGCTCATAGAAGGGCAGGTGATTCAGTTGGTGTTCAAAATCATACAAAAAAAGTCAGCGAACTTATCCGACAACGACTTACTCAACATCTGCAATTCAGTCAGCAAATTGATGTCGTTGACAAGCAGCAGAATAAACCTAGAGTCCAAAACTGTGATGCTCAAAATGTTGATTGAGTTCGTCGAACTAGTCCTCAACGAAAAGAACGTGTCCGAGATATCCAAAGTCATAATAATAATCTTTATAAATATAATAACAAACAGTTTGGAAGAGATAAGATACTACCAGAAAAAGCTCTTCGACGAAAACAACTACGTGCTCGTTTCCACAAGCCTGACCAAACCCGAAATAACAAAGCTACAGGAGTACTTATTCCTGTGTCTGCACGGTTTGAGAATATATCTCTATTACAATTTCCAGATTGCCACGAAGAACATAGACCAGAAGAACACCGATGACTTCAGCGCCAGAATCGTCAGTAACACGAAGCAGTCTCTCATCAACATATTAAGAGCATTCCCTATACTAAAATTAGAGTCCACAATAAACATAGTACAGATCTACAGGTTGTTGGGGACTTCTTTATTTCTAATTCCCGGGCCAATTTTCTCGAAAATAATGCCATATCTCACAAAATACATAATCTTCGACGTGCTTAGTTTTGAAGACTTTACATTCAAACTCGTTCTGAGTATGTTCTTTTCTTCGCCCGCGCTTTTCTTATGCTTTTCGTTCAATTTTATAAGATACTTTATTGAAAACTTCCAAGAAGTAGTGAAAAACGAACACAGTTTTAAAGGAAGCATAGACATAATAACATGTCTGTTTCTAGCATTCCATGCCCACAAAGAACAAACCGACGTTTTGATTCCGCTTTATAAAAAACTTTTGAAAGTAAGCTGCGACTACTGCTACAACAACAGAGAAATTAATCACAGAATTAGTTTTATACTAACTGGTATAGCAAACATAAACAAGGCAGCCAATGTTATTTTAAAGAAAGAAAATGATGCACACGAAACTATGAACTTACAGCAAATGTGCTACTTGACGAACAAACTGGAATCTTTAGTTTACAGAGATTCTAGGGATATAAAATCCAAAGCACTGTCTGCGTTGCTCACTATAGTGAACAGCAACCAAATAGTCAGAAGAATACTAGTTAAGTACATCCATATTTGCACCTCTTTTATAAGTTCAAAGAACAAGCACACTAAGAAAGTTGTATTTTATATACTCGAACATTTATTCATTACACAAGGATACAACTTCATGGTATGTGTACTTGACAACATTCGTCTGAAGAAGCTAAAGAAGTTTATGCAAGGCATTTATTCCAACTTCGATCTACTTAAGGAGTCTTATACCAAATACTCAGTACTTTACTTTAATATAAACAAGTACCTAAAGGAGAACTGCATTGACTTATTCGAAACAGGGAAGTACTTTCACATAAAGAAACAAAATTACCCTAAACTAGATATCTCTGACAAATTCAATGAGGTTCCTTTGAACTTGGAAAGACTACTGAACAACTACTATATTGACTGTAAGTTAAATGAAATTTCCACCACTGTGATAGAGAAGTATTTCAGTATACTTTACAGAATACAGAGTGAAGATAAACATAAATATAAGGTTATCACGAAATTCATAAAGATTAACTTATACTTCCAACTTACGGAGGAGTTGCTTCTGATAATAAGAAAATATGCAAACGAAGGAAAGCCCTCCTTAAAGTTCTATATAAACCTACTTATTAACATTTCAAAACTGTTCACAAAAAACAATCTAATTTTACTCCCCAGACTTAAAAGACTCTATGGGTATCTGATCAAAACAGACTTTTTGAGCATATTCACTGACGAACTAAAGGGAGAAATCTACAACCACTATTTGAACGCTAACATAAACAACAAAAACAAGTATCTATTCATCGGCCTTCTGATTTTAGAGTCTGTAAGAACTAAGACTACAAAAGAAGATTCTAAACTTCTTTTCATTTTATACAAGGACTTTAATTTCTTTGAGCTTTTACTCTCTGTAGACGCAGAGCAGGAGTTTATTGAGACTTTGAATATTGGGAACATAATGATAAATAACGAAGACAAATTAAAATATGCAATTTCCAGTATATTTTCAAAGAACAAAATCTGCTACCGCGTGTGGATACTTATACTACTTTATAACAAAAAGAACAACTCATTATTCAATTTAAAAAGCAACAGAAAGATAATAGAGGGCACCATTTTAGAGGAGATAAGGCAATACGCGGACATTAAAACATTTTTCATATACAAATACTTATACTTCATGAAAGTACTCAACCTACTCCTTGTGGCGAACGTATTTGACTTAAGCACTGTATTAGAAACCGAGCTCTTTCCTGCCCTTTGCGAGAAAATAAAAATGGTGTTCACAAAGGAAATTATGCAGGAACAAGTCAACATTTATGAAACTGCCATATTGTTAAATAACACAGAGATCGGCGAATATGGGCAGATCAACGAGATACTCAAGGAGAGCAGAAAAGAGACGTTTATTTTCCTGGACTATTTGAGAGACTACTATCCAAAGTTTAAACGAAAGCCGTTTTTAGAGAACCAAGAACACAGCTTCTTGGTTTCTGCTTACAACAACCATAACTTAGGATACATCAAAGAGTCTACAGGGCTGCAGAACCAAAAAAAGAACATCCCAGAAGTTATTAGGAACCTGCACAATATTAACGAAGATTTTAAATTCTCAGTGCTTTATCTGAAAGCCATTTCTTCATCTCTTAACGAGTACCATTCTAAAGCTATGTTTGATAATATTTTGAGTGCAATAGACTCCGCTGTAAACAACTTCAACAATCTAACAAAGAATAAAAACAACCTCCTTCTGAACAGTAAACTGGTTAAATTCGTGTTGCAAGTCATAGGGATATTCCTGTCTAGTGAATCACAAATAAAGAACTACTTCAAGGAAATACTCATCACATGTCTTAACATGAACTTTATGCGCCTCGACAACTACTCTTTCTTCGGATACGGACTTGGGCATTTCAGCCCTTTCTTAGAAATAGCGCATAAAATCATAGAGATGAACCCCGAAGAAGCGCTTAAATTCTTCTTCTCAAAGGAAAGGTTCTTCAAAACGGGCTTCAACAATATCTTCATCAACCACATACAGGACGATAGACACCACAAGATTCGTTTCGAACTAATGAACAACAAACATTTCATAGAGGAGTGTTTTAAGTTTAAGGACGATAAAGGGGGTGCTCTTGCAACGGAGTCCAAGAAGTTCTATCTGAGGTCATCTGCCTTGAAAATAATGAAAGGGCTCGTTAAGGACCAGAGGTTCCTCGATATAAAAGAGATGTTCACTCTGATAGCCAACGAGTACATCGGAACTTTCCAGAAGAAAGACGAAATAACGAGCCAGACAGCATATTTGAATGCGTTACGGTCGAATCTGTGCTCCGGAGAATCCAACATACGTTCATTACTCGCTCACCTCTTTTGTAAGTTTCTGTACTCGTCTCATTTTACACTGAATCTTCTATTTTCAGTACTGGAAAGTTTGAACGATGAGTCAATAAAGCATAGAATTAAACTCGGCAAGTTTTTACATTTAAAAGTAATTAAGCTAATGCAAGACAACAACATAGACGAGCGCATTAAGTTCATTCAGCAACTCATAAAGAATTCCAAATTGGTATTAAGCATTAACAATAAAAGGCTCCATAATCTGTTCTTTTTGAAAATAGTAAAGAAAGCTATATTAGATCACTACAAGTGGACATTTGAAGAGTACGAAGAAGGTAAAGTGAAGAGCGTTAGAAAGATCAATGAAGTGGCCTATTTTATTCAAGAGCTTATGTATGATATCCTTGGTGTCGCCAAGAGCAAGGTAGGCAAGATACTCACAGACACTGTCGCGCTTAATTCTGAGAACATGCGTGAAGCGACCAACTACATAAAGCTCTTGAATAAACTCAGCATTCAGTTCCACAAACACGGTGTTCCACTGAACGGCTTTGATGTTGAAATACCGTTGGACTTAGATTTCAAAAAGTACGCTGGCTTATCATCGAGCAATTTCTATTCCGAGCTTGTGTGCCTAACTTTCACAATGGACTTCGGGTTTAGTAAAAAGGTCCCCCGGACTAAACAAACAATGGAAGAACTTTACGCTTTGTTTGTCATTCTTTTGAAGATAGATATAACGGTTGATGTCAAAAACGACCTTTATAGGAACTCGTTTGAAAAGCTCTTTATTAAACTCAGATCCCTCGCAGACGAAAACTACCAACAGAAAATAAAGAATGACATATTCAACACATACATTTACAACACTGACTGTGAAAACTGCATTATAAGACTTTGTAACTTCCTAGTAATTTTCTCTAAATTATGTCCAGACTTCATTGTCTACCACTATAGAATAGCTATTAAGAGTCTAAGTAAATTCGTCAACCCATTCTACTTGATCAACATCAGCCGTGGAATGTTCATTGACACCGTAGAAGCGTTTTTGGACAATCTTAAGGAGTCCTTGAATTCAGATCTAATTGATCAGAAGGACAAAAAAGAAATCGGGCTTTGTATAGGAAAGCTAATTGGAATGCTAATACGGTTTATTATAGCGAACGAGGGGTTCGCAGGTAAACCTAGGATAGAAACAGCCAACAAACTTGTTGCTGAGAACATAAATAGGGGTTTTATGGCAAACAACACCGAAATAATGGAACTATGCAGAATATTCAACGTTGCCATTTCATCTACAAACAATGTGTCTAAAAAGCAAGAGGGATCCTACCACAGTACAAAGAAGAGACTCATGGACTTTGCAATTATTTACATTACTGGGCAGCTTATTCCTGCAAAAAGCAAAATAATCTTCTTGACCAACATAGAAGGCATATTAGAGAAGGAAACCGTGAAGATACTTAATTTGGTGTATCGGCCTTACTTTGAAAACTTCACAAATTTGATCACCATTCTTTTCTCCGACCAATCCCTATACTCGAATATTATTATCAATATGATCATGCATTTGCTTAACATTATAAACTCAGAACTTACAGACATTGAAAAAGAGTTTAACTACCTTAAACTAAACAAAATTCTGACTCTGATTGAAGTGTTCACTAAAAAGGACAAAATGGAAGGACTGGAGAAGAAAGATAATTCCAAAATCAACTTCTTTAATAGGGTGTATTACAATGTACTCAACATACTTTACAAGGCCGCTTTTCTGATTTTGGAGAGGCTAGAACTAGAGTTGGAAAATGAACCTGTCATAGACACACCAGACGATCTTAAAAACACCTTTTTAGAAGCTATTAGACTATTAAACGTAATTTTATCACGTGCCAAAACTATACATAATACAATAAATAAAGATTCTTCTTTAGATAGGGACAACGACATGCAAATGTTAAACATCAACCCTATATATGCTCCCAACCAGAAATTAAATGACTCTATATCCCAGGAGTACACACATATAGATTATATACCCTCCGTAGTCAACAAACTGATTTCTATGTTAACGTTTAAGTTAAAATCAATAGATTCTTTATTCTTCATACAAATAATAGCTTTATTTACAAAGGATAATATGGACATTTTCGCATCGGAACTTCCGACCATCTTTAAAGAAAGTATATTAGAAAAACTAATAGAATTGGATATAGAACTATTCACTAACTCTTATCGCTTTATTGATTTTGAGCATGGCGAAATAGAATCAAAACCTATATACTTAGCTTACAGCGAGAAAAAACAAAGACTTGACAAAGAAACGATTAAAAAGCCAGACAAGAAATCAGAGTCATTTAAAGAAGTAGCCTGTCGCTCAATAATATTATTGAATGAGGTGTTAATCGAAGTTATTCTTGCTGATAGCTGGGAGAAAGATACTACCGTTTCGTTCTACATTCTTCTCTGGCTCTTAAGCACTTTTGAATTTTACAACAAGACAGGTGTTAACATTAAAGATAAAATAGAAAAGTATCAAAAGGTGTTCAGAAAATTCGACTACTATTTCGACACTTTCATAGAAGCATTGAATGAAAGGAAATTATATTTGTACAAAAACTTCAACCTGTTTGTACAGAACCACATTCTCTTTTTTTCGCAGAGAACGTGTCACCTATCCGCTACAATTGGCCAATTGCCGAAGAAGAACATAGCGAGCTACATACATTCGGACTTTGTAGAAAACCTGACAGAACTCCCCAAATTCCTATTCTATTTAAAAAAGAGAAATAGCGGAAATGGATACGTTCTAACTTATATACTAATTACAATTTTTGAGAAGAATAAAGACGCAAAAATATTCAAAAGACTAATAGCCTCATGCCCTTGGGTATTCTCCTATATAGCTACAAATACGAAGAACTACAAAGAAAGACAAAAGATTATACGTATTTGTCTGTATTACCTGAAAAAATTACATTCTAAAGAACCCGGAATTTTCGAGACTTTGTTCCAGGAGACCTTCTTTATACTATGGAAATGTAAACAAACATCGTTTATAAACTCATTGTTCTTAACATACAGCGACGCGCACAAATTCGACTTACTCACCCGCTGTGCCATAAACAGCATAGGCTTCGTCCCAGACCATTTTGTTTTTGTATACTTCCTCATGGCCCTAGAAGAGAACAATGGTGAGACACAAAACAGCATAAGTGCATTTCAACTTAACATTGCCCAGGAAGGCTGGCTTCACTGTGGCAAGGAAATGGGCGGGTGGAAAGAAATCGAAGAAATGGCTGTGTTCAATAACAATAAGGACCTATTCATCTTGTGTCTTTGGAAACAGGAGAGCTGGTACTACCATATAGAGAAGATTATTAATTTGGACGATGAAGAAGTTAAAGATGAAATGATACCTATTATAGCTTTCTGTCTGTTGGTTAACTTCGCAGATGCACTTAACGATAAGGCTTCGGTATATATCACACCTGGGTGCCTAGAGAACCATAAAAGAAGTAGTGCGAATAAGGAAGGTGAAAAGGGGCCTTTGATTCACATGGAGACAAAGAAGGCTATTGAAAACAAACTCAGACAACTATTCATCGAGTTCGAAAAGTACGTTAATGCCATCTTGATAACCTCATACGATACGGTTCAAGAGCCAAAGAACTCTTCTAAGTCGTTTTTGCTCATAATCGTCGTAAAGAAGCTGAGCGAGCTATTTTACAGCGTTTCCTTATGTCTAGAGGAAATCTGGGGATGGGAAATATCTGGGAATATAAAAGAATACAATTATAAAAAGTTCGAAGAGAACATAACGAAGATAAAGAGCTTAATCGTGAGTATAGACAACATAAAATTCCCCTTTTATTCCCAAGTGAGCTATTTGGAAGACATGTACTTAATGGTGTCACGGGCTTATTCTATTATGGGGAAAGTGATATGCTCGCATCACCAGGTTTTAGAAGCATACAAAAACAACTATTATATAATAAAATGTAGAAACTACATAAAGAGTTACTCAAAATTCACCACGCTAATGGAGACGTTCAGAGTAGCAAAGAACTTAAGGAATCACACTGGAAAGAAAACGAAGAAGAGGCTAGAACCTATCAGCATTTCGGAAGAGGGTGCCTGCGAATTATATTTGAAAGCAGAGGTTGAAAAGCATCTGGAGTTCTCCAGGACATGCAGGAAGAAGAACTCTTCGGACAGGTCCAAGAACATAATCGTGAATATAAGCAATGAAGTTCTATTTGAGACGTCCGACCTCACGAAGGTGCAAATCGAACTGATAAAGGTGCTAAAGGAGGAAGAGAACAGTAAGAAGGAAAGCATCACACAGCTAAATTCGATAGAGAGTGTCTCGTGTAAACCCTATATCAGCTCGGAAGTGTCTAGAATGAAGGCCAAGATTTCCGCAAACATAAGCCAACCAGGACTTATCAATGGCTTGTACTCAAACAGCATTATGTTCTTCAATGGCAACTTAAAGACGTGGTACGAGTGGGGCACTTTCTGCGACGATCAGTTCAAACTGACTTCAAAAATACACTGGAGTAACCATGCTATTTCTTGCTACATGCACTCTCTGCTTGACGCCGACTCGAAGCGTCTTTTAATCATACCAAGGATACTAACCCTGCTGAACAAGTCAAGCTCGGTATTCAACTTCACTTCAAGTACAAACATACAGTCCTTCGACGGGCCAGCCAATATCGTGAACAAAACGGAAGGCCCCGAGAAAAATCTGGCAAAGGAAACACTTACGGAGCAGGAGTTCAAGAAGAGCTTCTTTCGGATGGCGAACCAGGTGCCTTCAACTGTCTGGCTTAACTACATACCAGACCTCTTCCTAAATTTGTATCACTACGACGCCGACATTTACACGTTCCTTATCAAAAAGCTAAGTCTTAACTTTACAGGGTTAATGTCATTCTACTTGCGGGCATTCACGAAATATTACAAAAACCAAACAAATCCACAAGAAATAGAAAGTTCGCTAGCTGACATAGCTATGTTTTTAAAGTCCAAAGATCAAGAAACTTCTGAATTAAATGAAAGCTTTTCTTGCTACGTAGAAAAGTTTGTCGTATACACAGAAATATCTCTTTTACATGAATTGTACAAAATCAAATTAAAAGCCTTGTCAAACTATAAAAATGATAAAGAAAATATAACGGAGGAGTTAATTAACGAAATAAACAACTTAATTTCGTTATTCATCAACAAACAAATCGATGATGCACAAAGTCAACTTATAAAACAGAGAAAGGAGTTCTTTGCTGAGATGCAGAAGACGTTCAATCGAACAAAAGTTTGTAATCTAGAATACAAGGAGGTTATTGGTTTGATAAACAATGTAATATTACAAAATAGTGACTTGGACTTTAAGGCTTTAACTCTGCCTTACACAAAACTAACTTTCGTGCCTTTGTCTGAATACAATAGGTCCTGCAACGTCAACTTCTCAATGCCAATAAAAATAAAACGTGTGTCGGGTAATGTGTTGGCGTTTAGTAATACATACGAGGAGGCTGTGAGAAATGGGCCACGTTACACACTTAGAATGAGCGATAAACATGGAAACACACACTACCTTGAAGTGCATGGGCTGTACAATCAAGACAAAGCTAAGTTTATATCAAAGTTAAAGATAACACAGATAAAGACATTCATAAACTATGCTGGAAGGAGCGTCAAAAACATAAATTTAAGGAGGTATATGTTTAAAAGACGTGCGTTTGTGCCAATAAGTTGCGATGTATTGTTAGAAAGAATAGTGGATTTCCAATATAAAGAAATAATAATTGGGCAAACAGAAATAGGTTTAAAAGAAGAGTTCGAAAGAGACATACAGTATATAGCGAACACGGGCGACCCTAATTGTACAAATGAACACTGGGACCGGGATAGTAGTGTTCGTCTAAGGATTAAAAACAAGGGCGTACGTGAAAAACTGCTTCATGAGTTTGTTGAAGCGAGTTTTTTCCATTTGTTGTTCGAAAAGAGTGTAAATCTGGAAAGTACTTATTGGGTACCAGGGACATTGACAACAGAGTTGTTTTTAAGTCTGGCTAACATTGAGCTAGATGATAATGTAGTGGGGATTGTAGAAAAGCTAAAAGGGAATAACGTCCTGAAACTGGTGAAGAAAAACTTCGATACAAGAGAGGTTTACGAGGAGCTTGTCAAATGTTTTAGGTATTTCATAATGTTGTTCAAGAAGAGGAGGAAGTTACTTGAGAATTTCTTTGAGACCATTTACAGCGGCTTTTTGTGTTCTCAAACAGGTGGCAACCATGAGGAGAACGAAGCTGCAGTGAAGGAGTTAGTTGGAAACATATTCGCAAACACAGATATAAAAACGTACGAGAACCAAATATCTGATTTGGAATATGGGAAGGAACAGGGAGAGGGAGAAAATGGAGGAGGAAAACAAATTTTATCGGTGGTATATTTTGAAGACGTGATAAAGAGTATATTGGAATAAATAAATGAGCAAATAAAACATTTCACGACAATTTTTCGTACATATAGCCGATGTACTTAAAATTTATCACCCTTTGCTTTTATTTAAATGGTACTTTGAAGATTAAAATGGCTTTGTTCAAATAGGAGGTTGTCTGCGGAAATTTTGTTGTGTTGTTAAAATTAATTTGGTAATCCTGAAATAAGTAAGCATTAATTTCAAAGAATAATGAACCCCGGCGTAGTGTTTACAAAGTTATATAAATATATCGCTTTATGAGCCTTTCAGATATAAAATGAAGGTGTGAGGGACATTTATATATTACAAAAAAATTTGAAAGAATGTCAGATGTGGAAAATTCTCTCATCCCTGCGAATTCTAACATGGATGATATTAGATCAGCTATATTAGCCACAGATGAAAAGCACACTACTTCAATGTTTACTGTTGCAGAGCCCGTTGAAACGAATATTCTGTTAGAGCAACTTCTAGCTGCTAACACATCCAAATCCAGTAGATTAAACGAAGACTTTGACATCGTAGAAGTAGTAAACACTGGCGGCTTTGGTTTGGTCTACAGGGCCAGACACAAACTAGACCGCCGAATTTACGCTGTCAAAGAGGTCCCAATAAAACTTTCTCCATATTACACAAAAGGCGAGTTCAACGAGAAGTTACAACAGATTTTTTCAGAGGTTTATTTATTGAGTCGTCTGGACACAAGCTATGTCCTACGTTACTATAACTGTTGGCTCGAAAAAAGCACCGAAGTTACTTTGAAAGAACTAAAAGAGCGCAACGATACCTCTACCAGTTTGACTTCAGGTGACACAAAGGAAACCGGGAAATTGGTGTCGATATCTCTTTTCATTTCGATGGAAATAGCGTCCCGGGGAACTTTGAAAGACGTTAACACACAGGAAATGTCGTTAAAAACGAAGCTTTCTATGCTTATACAAATAACACAGGCGGTTTCTTATTTACATAAAAATCAAGTAGCACATAGAGACATAACACCTTCGAACATTTTCGTTGCGGACAACAACAAACTCAAACTTGGGGACTTTGGCCTATCCACCCACCCCTTCTTTTATGTCGACTCTAACGACGGGCTTTTTCCATACAAGGAAGAATTGAACGTTAAATTAAGAAAGAACAAGAGTGTCAGTTTGAGAGGACAACGGAAGAAGCCATCGAGCAAGATATTCAGTGTTCAGAGTTACAACCAAAGCAGCATTGGCGTGGACATAGCGAGGGACTGTTATTCAGTGGGCATAATAATGATCGAGTTTTTGGTGGACTTTGGGACTAACATGGAGAGGGTTCTGTTTTTTAAAAAGATAAAGAAGTATATCGAAGACGAAAAATACGGGTTGATAAGGGCGATGTTACAAGAGCATATTAAAAGGAGGGACATTGTTGATATAATTTTGAATATAACTGGAGACATATCCAAACGCAGAAATATGGAATGGGTGAAACGGAAATTATGCGCCGTATTCAAAAGGAACAAATATTCCAATGGTAAGTAACTATTGAGTTTAAAGTTTTTGTAACATTACTTAAACAGAGCATCACAGCTCTTGGTCAAATTTACAATTATGTTATAGTTCTCTTCACCAGCACAAAATCTGTACTAGTTTTTCTTTTAGAGTAAATACATAGTCGAGTGCCTTTTCGATTTGTT
>JASNJN010000080.1:0-17420 GCA_030180075.1 Mikrocytos mackini | reverse complement strand
TTAATTTCTATGTATCCCAAACTCGTCTAAAAGTGGGCCTAATTTATGATGTCTTGGCATGAATATGGGTTGTTTCGAGATATTAAATAAAGGTTTTATGGAAGATAAATGAAACTTTTTCCAAAAAACACAAATCATCCAAATGATAATATTCATTTATTAAAATTTAAATATAGTTATATCTTAATCGATAGATCTATAGCTCGCTTATTTCATAATAATATTTATTTCGCATAAAAGCCGAAATTTTCGAGCAATTATTTTCTCGAAGTTATGAAATTTGGGTGTTAATAAGTAGGGCAACCCAAATAGTCACCTTAAAAACTAGGAAATAGTCACTTATAAAATCGTCTTTTAGTGTGTTTAAGTCATTTATATTTTGCCTATAATTTATACAATATATGACTTTTTAGATAAATATTTCATGATATAATTAGTTATAAACCCCAAAAATATGCGACTTCCATCACATTTTCCCCCAAATTATTTTAAACCGGCCTGAAAATCACAAAATAAACACTGATCATAATTTTTGAAATATATTGTATTTTTCGGAGGAAAATACACTAAACCGAACGCTCAGACGGCGATTTAACTAACGCCACTTCGATAAACAACCGATTTAAAATGGGTGAGTTTCCAAAATCCAAATTTGTACAATTTGAAATTAAGGAGAAAATGAAATTTTACGTGGTGGAAAATGGAATAATTTGGGGGAAAATGAAATCTGAGCCAAAATATCCTAATATTATAATTTGTAACCGTTAAACGAAGATAATAAGTTGTAGAGGGAAGGTGGCCGGTGCGGTCAAAGAAATAGGAGAATCCTGGTAGCAGCCGAGCGGGAGAATGGTCTAGGTAAAGATATGGACGAGTTATAAATCATTGTAACTAATATGCCAATTAAAAAACATTAAAACGAAGAAAATCTAGAATTTTTTTATATTATGAATTAAAAAACAGTAAATTTTGCTTTATGCTAATTTTAAACAATAATTATGTTTCATTTTATTTTATAGATCGATACTTATGGTAATGATTTAGGTTTAGACGAGATTATATTTTCAAAAAGATAATCATTATTTAATACCTTGTAATGTTTCGCACAAAATTCGGAAATGTTAGATTTCTACTCAAATATCTATCCTAATTATGAATAACATATGTGTTAGAACTGGTAATCTTACTAATTGTACCGTTTTTATATTGTTATTTTAGTACATACCACAAATCATCCAAAATTAGGCATATATTCTAACATGTAAGTCCAATTTAAATCACGATATCAAAAACAATGTTTTGGGTGTTTTGTCTGAAAACTCTAAATTCTGAAGTAAATGTAAATATTTTGCCACCAATTTAAAAGTGATCGCACAACATTGATTTCCCATTCATAGCCAAATTTTTAACAAATTTATCACTCAAAAGATATTTTTTGATTTCCAATGATTTGGTTGTATTTATATTCAAATAAATTTATTAAAATATTAAATAATTTTGAAAGACATACTTGAGATGTTAAAACATTATGCCCATATCCCAAATACAATCCTACGTTTCGACGTAGATGATTCATGCCCATGGTCTAAGAGTTCCTTCATCAACTTTTCCCGCCTGATTCACTTATTTTATAAAATAATAAACAGAGTAACTTAATGTTTCTAATTTAATCTTTTGATAGTTATTTTTTGTTTTTTCCAAATWWCATCTCATATTCTATTTTATTGATGATTTAAATAACGACGGTATATCCAATGTTTATACACTTTTGTTGTTTCTACTCTGGATTTTGAATCATATCGATAAAATTTAGGATCTTTTATAGACTAATTAGAGTGATTTCTTAATTAGATATTGGACACTTGCAAAATGTACGAATATTCGAAGAATATTCGGAATTTTCAAATGTCTTAATATATTGAAAATTCCAAGATAAATTTATTCCAAATATCGATTTCATCATTCTGGTTTTAAAATCTAAATTTTGCATGATTTTTTTAAATTTAATTTCAAAATTTAATTTTTTCAATTCAAAAAATCGACGAATATTCGAATTTTTTTTGAAATTTTCGCAAAATTTGAAATTATTTTCAAAAATCTTCGGAAAACGAATACCAGAAATCCGATTTTTGACGAATATTCGTTTGTCCAATCTCTATTCTTAATTAGCCCAAAGGCCCTTCTTTTATCTCGCCAATAGCTTGCATTGGGATTAAACATCTGAATGATTATTAAATATATAACTTGTTTATAAACCCATTTAATTTGTATAAGTCTTGTAATTATTGTATTAAAATGTTTATTATAGAGACAGGCCGATAATAGTTTCTGTTCAATATTACGTTATATATGAATATGTCAATGCAGGTTGTGTTTTAGCCTCTATAAAGACTGAATTAACATATATAATATATTTATTTCGTATAGAAAACATATCGATATTTATCTTGAATGTTAATTTTTGTTTCATTCTTTAATAATATTTCGAAAAATAAATATTTTAAAAATTTGATATTTATTTATACAAAATCTTTGCTATGTTTGTTGTTAACGCAATATTTATATTAATATATATTTTTAGTGTCTTATTTGACATTTTAGGCCGTTTTGAAACGATGTATGCTAATTTTCTTAGATTTTCAAAATTTATTTTCCATTTTTAGTGTGTTTAAGTCATTTACGAAAATAGTCATTTTCAATATTCATGGGTAAGCCTCTTTGAAGGTTTTTACCATCCAAATACGCGTATTCATAGCCTAAGAACTAACATATAAAATAGTACTTTAAGTCATTTGGGTTGCCCTAGTTATTGCTTTTGGAATAAAATTATAATTTGAAGATAAGGCGGGAAATGTAGTTGACGTGACTCCCCGAGACTAGTGGGCAGCCCTGCGAGGCACGCGATTGTCGTCTAAAGAAGTTATTTCCCATTAGGTTTTCTCAAAGAATTTAATATTTGTTTTTATAATAATTACTTAATAACTGGCTCCGCACCTTTTAGGTGATGGTTAGTTTACGTCAGTAGTTGTTACCAATTTTAATAATAATTTTTTGATGTATGTAATTGCTTTAGAAAATTTAGAAGACTTTGTTTTGGACAGAAAAAATTACATTGTCATTTTCATAATTTTTAGCCTCATTTCTTTTTAGAATTTTATTACAACACAACTATATTTCAATAATACACGAACGAAGTTGCAAAGAGAATTTCCAATCTAAATGGGCTTCTCTGTCACACTTAACGAAAAAATCAAAGTTTAAAAATTTAAATTTTATAAATGATCGATCACAACTCTAAAGTCAATACACAAGCGGACTATCAGTACAGAACTATGGGTGAGTTTGATATATACAACAAACTCGGTATGGGTTCATTTGGCGATGTTTATTTGGGCCACCACAATTCAATGAGACGTGTTCTCGCTGTAAAGATCTTCAACCCACAACAGGACGGGCATGGAATACATCCACATTCCATACGCGAACTTAGCAACTCTTGTTTGACAGACAGTGACTTTGTCCTTTATCCAGAAACCATCTTTGCACACGAGGGACTTATTTTGGCTGCGTACGAATACTTCGAGTTTGATCTGTTCCGACTTCTTTACCATCAATCTAAAATATTCTACATGAAAAGAATTTGCAGCGAAAAGGATAACTTGCAAGTAACTTTCTTCCCAGAGTATTTGTTGGAGTATAAACAACTTGTCTTTCTCGACAACGGGGATAATTCTCCATCTTGTAATTGTTCTAGTTTCAAGTATAATACAAGTTTCGATGGTAGTTATAGTACAAGCTACACAATGGGAAACCGTTTGGAACACAAACACAGAAACACAGACATTCTTGAACAAATAAAAACTTCCTATTCAAATTTAGAAATTTTGCCAAAGGAGTATCAGTTAACATTAAGTAAGGAACAAATCAAACAAATAACGAAGTGCATCCTACTCGGATTAGACAGTCTACACTCTGAGAATATTATACATAGGGATTTAAAACCATCCAATATACTTATAAAACCATTGATAGAAACAGGGAAGGAATGTGAATTCAGTAAACCTAATTGGCAATTTTTTGGAAATTTAAAATTTAAAGTTAAAATTTGTGACCTTGGAATGTCACACAACCTGAGTATTGTGAAACGAAACCTAGAGACAAAAGTCTGCACGCTTTGGTATAGAGCACCCGAAGCGCTTCTTGGAGATACCGACTATGATGCTAAATTTGATGTTTGGAGTCTTGGATGTATCATTGCAGAAATGGCATGTGGAAATCCATTGTTAAATGGAGAAAACGAGGAAGAACAATTAGCTTTTATAAAGGAAATAAGTGGAGAAGAAAATAGGCTTGACGAAGACAAGAAAAACAAGTTAAAAATAAAGGTTTCAAGAGTACAGCAAAAACTGGGACATGATGGAATGGAAATTTTAGATGCAATGTTGGAAGTGGATAAGAAAGAAAGATTTAGTGTGAAAGAAGTGCTTGATTTACCGTTTTTTGATGATATATAAAGAAAGTGTCTGAATGTAATATAAAACGGAGTTTGGCATATTTATTACATAAAGAATAAGTATAATAAATCAATGCCAAAGTTGAATTTTGATATCTTATTGCACACCAATTTTTGACCGATAACATTTTAAACTTTAAAAAGACCACTGGTAATTTTTAATAATAATCTCCTCTAATAAACCTAAACTTAAAATTTCACTAACATTATCCAACAAATTTTTATAAATATAAATAAAAATAAAATAAACTGAAAACTATGCCACAAATAAACTTTGTTTTTATTAAAAATAATTGGAAGATTTTAATACTTTATGAATTTTTAATTTATTATTTTATTTAATTAATTTGCATATTCTACAACCAATTTACGTCCGTAAAAGTGCAACTCTTTTATTATGTCCACAACTTTCTTACACGTATCCTTATCATCAAATTCTACAAATACAAACCCTTTATTCTTTTCTTTATCATTTGTCATTTTAGGCATTCTGACAGTTTTATATTTTCCATATTTCTTTATTAACTCTTTTAATTCTTTTTCTTTGCAATAAAACGGAATATTCTTTATTATAATTTTACTTCCATCTCCTCTCACTATTTTACCTGCACATTTCTTATAGTTACTAATTAGTGTTTTATAATCTTTAAATTTGGTGCCATTTAATTCTTTCACAGAAAGATGTTTTGATATTTCTTCTTCAAATGAGACAAATATAACTACGTCTTTAGAAGCTCCTTTTATTATGTTTACATCTGCAACATTTCCAACTGGTCTAAAGAACTCAAATACTTCATGTTCCGTTATTTCCTTTGTTTCGTTATAATTTAAAACCTTGCACACAATGTCCCACTCTTTTTTTCTAATTTCAATCTGTTCATTAACTTTTTGTACTTCTTCTGTATCCTTTATAAGTAAGTTACGCGGTGCAAAGTCGGCGCCTTTAAATTTGAAGTAAATGTTTCTTGCAACACTGTTGTTTTTACATATTAAAATTCTAATAGCGCTAGTTTCTTTGCAAGGTTCTAATAAAGTAATGTCTTCTTTAAATCTCTCAAATTTATCTGTGCATATGTCAACGAATGGACGAAGTATTATTACAGTAGGGTCTGTATTTATTCCTATTCTTTTCTTCTCAAAAGCCAATGTGTTTATTTTCATGCTTACATCATTAAAGTTAAATTTGAATGATTTTATCTCTGCCTTAGCTTTGTTCAAAAGTTTGTGTTCTAAAGCAGTAAGTTCGACTGCTAAATTCTTCTTACTCTTTTTGGTAGAATGTAAATTGTTATAATGTTTCATCAAAGTCTGTGCGTTGAAATATAACATGGCCCAATTTCCCCGTTTGCTCTCTATTTCTTCTCTGTGCTTATTTTTTAGTAGACTGAATTTGTTGGTGTCTTTTAAGGCGTCGTAGTTTAATATGTTGGGGTTAAACGAAGTTTTAATGTTGAATTGCTGTCCCTTGTAAATGGTGTTCTCTATAAGGTTTATTTTGGAGGCAGGAATAGTGTTTTGGAAAGAAATAGTTACTTTGGTGTCATTGTTGTCACTTTCAATTGAATTTCCGTTGGGTTTCAAAGTTTTTATCTTTCGGAGTTCTACGTTTGATATAGGCCCAATGTGTGAAAATAAAGCGTATAACTCATCATAACTAATAATGTTGTTTACATTCTTAATGATGAACGTGTTGATCTCTTGGTCGTCATTAGAAAGTTGCTTTGGTACTGATTTAGCCTCACTGAAAGATAGACTTATTTTGTGCGTACCTATGTAGGTATTGTTAAGATTATCAACTGCATCTATTGCGCTGCGTTTACTCTTGAATCCTATGAAACCAAATCCTCTGTTATTTTTCGTCATTTTTACAATGGGGATGAAAATATCCGTAATATCCGCATAGTCTTCGAAGTGTTTTTGTATGTCCTTTTTAGTTGTCCTTTGGCCCAGACCGTTAATGTAGAGTCTAGATTCCATGTTTATGTTTTTAAAAGTTAAAATGGAAAAAGAAAGTGACAGTCTTAAGCAGTACCAGGAGTATGTCAAGGATTATAACAAGTACGTTGAAGACTACAAAGATGTAAAAAACGACAAAGTATCCCCTTTGTATCCATTTACCAACTACGAGTACTTGTGTAAAATATTTCCTAATGGCGAGGTTTACGACGCCAGAACAGAGATCAAATCTGTCCAACAGCAAAATGACAATTGTTCATACCAAGGAGGGCATGATCTGGTTACTTTAATAAAGAAATGTGACAACAGTGTGGTGATTAAGAAAGCAATCATTGAAAACGTTGAAGAAGAACTTAAAGTTTACAAAGAAAATTTGAAGCTCGACAAGAAGCAACAAATTATAGATAAAATAGTTGATAAATTGGCCACTCCTTTCTCAGAAAGCGATAAAATATTAAAGAGTGATGGGAGTTTGAGTACAAAAGGCAAAAAAGAATTAAAAGAATATGTAAAGAAATATATGGAATATATTAACTCTGCTAAATAATTCGGTTGTAATTATTTGGATTTTAAAAATAGAAATTATACTTTATTATAGAAAGAACTGTCTATTGTTCTTTTACTAAGGATTAACAATATAGGTATTTTATCTAACATATTAATTACAAATATATTTACGGGAATCCCTTTAAGTTGATTGGTGTGAGTTAAATAATTAATTTAGCAATTATATAAACCCTAAAACATTTATAGCTTCAATATGAATTGTGAAATATAATTACTTTCGCAATATAAACATAACCAACAAGAATTTTTCGTATAAAGAGGATAAAATACTATTAAAATATTATTAAAATTATTTAATACAAATGTATCTTTAAATAATATTTTATATTTACAATTTATCTATTTATTAATATAATATCAAATTCAATGGTACTATTTTTATCATTTATAAACATACTTTTATAAAGTCTATT
This sequence comes from Mikrocytos mackini, assembly GCA_030180075.1. Lineage (NCBI taxonomy): Eukaryota > Endomyxa > Ascetosporea > Mikrocytida > Mikrocytiidae > Mikrocytos > Mikrocytos mackini. The sequence goes on along the minus strand of JASNJN010000080.1, from coordinate 9,971 downwards.
ATTATTTTCTTTTATATCGTTTATATTCACTTCCAATTCTCCTATAACTTTCGTGTGATTACTTTTGTGATAAACAATCATTTTAAGTTTATCATTTTTGTCTTTAGTTTTGAACTTGAAATATCTATCGAAAATAGGGTCTGAATCACCGAATTTTTGGTCGGTCATTTTAATCTTATCGTTTAATTTGAGCACAACAAATGGGTTTACTTTCTTTTTAAATTTTCGAAGTGGAAGGTGTTTGAGGCTTATTATGTTTACCAAGAGACTCCCTTTTTTATAGTCGTGGAAAGTAATTGGTTCTTGAATGCGCGGAGGGTTTAAAAGAGACTTAGAAGGTGGGGCGATTGAAAGCTTTGAACGGGAAAACAGTTCCTTTGTCTCTGGCTCGCCTTTGGCTTTGTATTGGAAGTACTCTGATAACTGAGAGGTACTAAAATTCTCAACGTAAGAAGTTATTAATGTTTGGATGTTCTCCTCTGATTGGTGTAAGTTTTCTGAGAGAGTTTGTCCTTTGTCTGCTGTTGTAAGATACGCATGAGTTTTGAATTTGGATATCCTCTTTAAGTAGTTTTGCAAATGCTCTAGAAGTTTGTATACTTGCAAATCTGTTTTGCTTGAGTTGTTTGAGTTCATTTGAAAATAAAATCTATGAGTGATGAAATCATTAAAGAGATGATTACAACGCAAGAGAGCGGCCGAATATTATTGTACTTAGGCATATTCTTCGGGTTGAGTTTATCATGCATCGGCGCAGTCATAGGAACTACTAAAGCTGGTGTTGGATTCTACAGATTGGCCGTGAGCAAATATCAGAACATGTCACGTTACATGACGCACATACTAATGCCAGGAATAGTAGGTCTTTATGGTCTGATAGCCTCGATCATTCTACTTTCTGCTGCGAAGACAAAGTTCAACTTTTTGGAAGAAGCAAAGAAACTATCCGACTTACCGAACACACCGCCCACCTTAAATTGGGTAGACGGCGTGGGGAAGATGAGTGCCGGTGCCGCGTTGGGACTTAGCTGTTTGGCTTCTGGGTGGGCAATAGGACTCATTGGAGAAGTAAGTTTGAAGTCGATTATTGAAAACGCACAACTGTTCACTATTAGCATTGTTGTAATGGTATTCGGGGAGGTAATAGGACTGTATACGTTAATATTGGCCATTATGGTTTAAGTAAGTTATTGACTATTCGAAACAATGTATTTTGAACGATTTTATTGACTTAGTTAAACAATGAATTAAACAAAATAAAACAGTTAAACAAAATTAAAACATTCGGTTATAGTTTCATGGAATTATTGTTTATACACATTTTCTATGGTCAATAATGTATTATTTATTTACGCAATGATTGTCAGTATTAAAGCGTAAAGCCCAATGACTTCTCCGAACACCATAACAACCACACTCATTGTAAACAACCGCGCGTTTTTAATGAGCGCTCTCAAACTTGTTTCTCCGATTACACCGAGCGCCCACCCTGCAGCTAGACAACTTATTCCAAGGGCAGCGCCCGTGGCGAGCTTTCCGACCCCACTGACCATGTTTGTCACAATTACTTTCTTTAGAACTTCTTCGTTTAGTCCAACGAGCTTGGAAACGTCGTAATGGTTCTCCGCGAGCTTCAGTTTGCTGCTGCTTAAAATGATTACTGAAGCTATCATCCCGTAGAGGCCTACAATACCGGGCATGAGTATGAGCGTCATAAATTTGCTCATGTTTTGTGGTTTCGCAACAGCTAGTGCAAAGAATCCTATAGCTGTTTTTGCTGTTCCTATTGCAGCTCCTACACAAGATAATCCAAGTGCAAAGAATATAGAAATGAACATCATGGCTCTTCCATAATCTATTTGTTTAATTAGGTCTTTTACTTCGTCTGCAGTTGCCATATAAACCTATTTTGGATTTGTAAGTTTTGAAAGTTAATTTTGAAAACAAACAACAATATATCACAATTCCAGAACTGCCGGATATCCTAAACACTACATCGACTCTATACAACCGCATAATTTATGACCAATGAAAATAAAGAAGCCACGTCAATTTCAAACGGCAATTTTCATTGTTGTTATCTTCTGAAGTCTCTAAAGAGTTCCAACAAGACTATCAACTACATAGGTTACACAAACAATCCTATTAAGCGTCTATCTCAGCACAACGGGCTCATAATTGGAGGAGCCAAGAAAACCACCAAGCACCGTCCCTGGGAAATGTTGTTTTTTGTCGAAGGGTTCATAAACGAAGTAATGGGCCTTCAATTTGAATGGGCCTGGCAGCATCCAAACAAGACAAAGTACTTAAAGGGTCAGCCTTCCACTCCTAATAGCAATGGGCTTCATAGGCATCTTCGAGAGTGCATTTCATTGATAAATTCGCCTCCTTTTTGTGCTTATAAATTAAAGCTTGTTTTCTTAAACTACGCTTTATACGAACGATTTACTATTATAACAGAAAATGAATTTGGTAAAGCAGAACAAAATATATCCTTTAAATATTTAACAGAAGAAGATGGAAAGAACTTGGATTTCAACATTAAAAAGAAATTACAACTATCCAACACTTGTAATATAGAAAACAAAGTTTGTGGGATTTGTAAAACTTTAAAAGGGACATTTGAAACAACAAAAAGTGTTTTACTAAATTGTAATAAATGCTGCAAAACTTACCATCTTTTATGTGTATATTACAAAATCAACAAACAAATAAAAGATAAAGATATCGAAGACCTTTCAGTGATCCCAAAGGTGTTTATATGTGCTAATGTTGAATGTGGCCACGAAGAAGATTGGTACAGTTTTATTAAGCAGCAAAAAGAAATGGTTTCTATTAAAAAGGACAATTTAAATATTTCTTTTAGTTTGTAAACGGAACTTAATTTATAAATCTTATGTGACAAGTAGGACATCTCCGTTTGTCTTCTAGATAATCCATAATACAGTTCAAATGGAACCAGTGCTCACATGTTAATCTGGCGCACGGGCTGCTGATTTCGATTGGAGTCTTACATTTGTTACAGGTTAGTTTCTTTCTGAGATTATTGTTGACTATCTCAGCAAGTTGTATACTAGTGAGCTTCAGAGTGTTCTTATAACTGTTGGTCTTGTCGTTGATAAGATTTTTCGATGATGTCAATAGTGTGAAGCCTTTGCCATAGTCAAAACCAAAATCAGCTGGGTTTATGTCTGAACTATCACTTGTTTCTGTATCAGACGATGAATAATAATCGGAACTCCCGGAAGATAACCTGGAATATCTACATTTCATTTTATGTCAGTTTTAAAAATTCGACCTTCGAATTTTATTTGAAAAATATTTTTTTAATTTATCAGGATGGCAAATCACAACACCAACCAAAATTTAAAATTTAAGTTCAAAAAATGAATATACAATTATTTCTTTTGCATCTAAGAAAATTTAAATTTTCTAAAAATTCGAAAGGTCCTGCAAATTAGCAAACCGGACAACCCCACCGTATAGGGGTTAGGGTCCATGCTAAGCGAAAGACCTAAAACGGTCCACATCAATGAGAACAAAGTCTCAGTTCCGTGTCCTGTGGAAGGCGCTCCAGCTAGGAGCATAATCTCCACAGGCTTCCGACACGATAGCCACCTCTCTAAAGCTCAAACGCTTAGGTCTAGTGCCTACATAAACAAGGGGTGGGCGGAAGGTATACAGATGATAGTGTGCCCATAGTGTTTAAATAACACAAGGAGGGTAATAGAACTTTTCAAAAACCATTAAATTAATGATTGCACATTAAGCAAACCCTCGTTATTTTTGAAACAAGGTTAATTTTTGCAACTGTGAAAAATGCCGAAAAATGGACTGGGCGATACAGACCCAGGGAAAGTTTTTCGGCTGCAAAGCCACTTCTAAATATTGGTTTAAGTCCGTTTGTACGATCTCATTTTTATCAGAGCATGGCAAACCAAGTTATATTTTATTAACAAAACAAAAAGTTAACTTCTGAAAATCGGTCAAAACCAAAACACACCCGAGAGACGAAAAAAATAGGCTGGAAAAATTGGGCTGCATTTTTCTAGCCCAAATGATTTTTGGGCTGCATTTTTCCAGCCCAAATAATTTCGAAGGGTTTGTAAATATGAAATTATATTGGCTATTTTATCAAATTTTAATGTAAAAAATGAGGAAAATCACAGTTAAACACTTGTAATAGCTGAATTTAACTTTGTTTATTAAAAAAATATTTCAGGAAATAACAAATACATAATTCACTTCTAAAATATACTATAAATTGACAGATATTCTAACGACAAGACACAAACCAAGTTGAGTATAAACAGAAAACCCCGTTCTATTAAATTTGGTATGCAATTGATATTTCTTTTCTACAAATGTTGGGTAACTTACCGTAAATCCCCATAAAAAGTCGATATTTATATTTTTAATTTTTTGAAAATTTGGGCTGGGAAAATACAGCCCACTCGGTTTTTTGGGCTGCATTTTCCAGCCCAAATATTCCATCTCCAGCCCAGCCCATGGGCTGGCCCAAAAAAAATGCAGCCCAATTTTTTTCCATTCTCAACACACCCTACATGTCTCTACATAATATACAAGAGAAATGGGTGTGTTGGTTTACAACGGGCCATGTAATAAAGAACTTTACAATGTTGAAAAGCTTTGTGGTAGCTTTTCGCATAAAGCACCATTGGATGGCTTATAACAACAAAGAAAATACTTATGTGAAGTATAAACAACCCTATACTAGTGAATCTTTGTTTTGTTTTATGAAATAGACAATAACCTGTTAATAACAATAGTTATTAAACAATAGGTTAAATGCTGGTTATAAATCGTATTCGAAGTTCAAATTGCAAAATAAATTTCGCTGCAAAATGGTTTTGTTAATTTAATAAACACACGCCAAGAATAGCGAGCATGTTTAAGGGCACAAATTAACAAGGAAGTTTTTGAAAATCAAATTGGCTCTTAAATTGTGTTGGAATACTGATGGGAAAGCTAGGTTAGACGGAGAAACCAATAAGTAAATTAATTATTTATGTTGTCTTTCTCTTAAAAAAAACTTTTGCATCTACAGTCAAATATTAGTGATGCAATATTTTCAATTTAAGAAACACTTGAGGAGACGGGTTAAAATTTAAATCTATTAAAAATTCAAGATGTGACTGCACAACGCAACACATGTAATCTTAGGAGGTTAAGGCTCCGAGGCCACGGTGACAAGAGTGAGAATAATTCCAGAACTGCTCACATCCAAAACCTTATAAGTAGGGATTGGCATTTTATACGTATAAAAAGAACCCGTTTAACCACATATTCTAAGCTTTTAAAATAAGAAAATATCCCGATAAAAGTCGTAATATACTGTCAAATATTAACCCATTTTTATATTAAAAAATTATTCTTTTGAAAATAAACGCGACAAAATCTATATGAAAATAGTTTGGCTTGTTATTAGACATTCAAAGTATTGATCTTGATCGAGATGGTAATCGAAAAACAATCAAAATTTTTCGATAACCGATATCGATACGGGGTAATTTTCGATATTTAATAAAATTGATATCTATGCTGAAAAACTCATTTGAAATGAAACATATTCCATTTTGTGTAACTTTAAACGTTCAAACGATATCCAGTGTGTATTTGGAAGCAAATCAACACATTCGTTTTCTATAAAGTGGCCATTTTATGTTAATTTAGTCGTTTTTTTGAAATTTTTTATGTATTTAGTAATTGCAGATATGTGTGTAATTTTAATGAAATTTGGAGAAAAGTGTTAAAAAAATCATGACAAATGCTTAAATATCGATATATCATATCGATTATACATTTCGAGATATCGATTCAAATCATTTTCGATAAAATTTGGAATGTCTAATAACTAAAGATATGTGAATATGTGRCTTTTTGGCGATAAAATATGTGATTTTTTAATCAGACATATTTTCGCCTAATACATTTGAAAGTTTATGTTCTATCATTTTTCTCATGTTTAATTGACATGGATTTTATAAGTTTTATTGCTTAAACTATGAAAATATTTATTTTTTGTCAATTATATTTCCATGATGTCGAAAAAATGAGAATTGAAAATTTCTTGAAATTTTTTCCCGAAAATGCTTCTATGCGTTTATCTCAACAAAATAACATAGCAAAAATATTTTTTATTGTTCGAAAAGCATATATAAAAAATTTTCCGACAATCTTGAAATTTGCTTTGTTTGGTTTATAAAATCTTGTTTTATGAACCAAAAGTTCATTATTTCCCCCTGAAATGATATCTACATATATAACGGAACTTTAGAAATCATTTAAAAACAAAATTTTGGGAAAATTCGAACTTTTTATTTTCCCATTTTCTCCCAAAATAGGGGTCTGATATGTGGATATATATGACTTTACATTATAATTTGGCCTAAATTTCATGTTCGATATGTGGATATATATGTGATATGTGGATTTTCATATTATCCGCACCCTACATATTACACTGTTATGTGTGGAAAATCTTAATTTTTTTTTAAAAAATCAAACATCGACTAAATTAAGCCAATTAAAACAACATATCGTCTAAATTAGCGCTAGATCGATCATTTACATATCGGCTAAGAATCTAATCAAGACATATTCAATATCATGTCTTTTTCGGGGGTAATTTTCCCCCAGATTTCTTCGTTTAGTTATAAATAGGGGTCGGAAAATATGTGATTTGGTATAAATCATATATTTTTACCAATTTTCTGGAAAATTTTCACCCATAATTACTCAGATTTGAAAGAATTCATATATTTATTTTATTGAAAATTCAAAATTATAATTAGATTTTGGCAAAATCATATATAATCATATATTTGCCAAAAAAAACCGAAAGGTTAAAATACCGTCACACCGGACAGCCCCACCGTAAAGGGGCTAGGGTCAATGTCGGGTGAACGGCCTAAACCGGCCGAAGCAGGTTCGAACTCGGTCGAACCGTAGTAGCCTGGAAAACAGGGGCCCAACGGCTCCACGAATCCAGGATGTCATAACAACTACCAGCCCGTAAACGCTAAAACGCGAGGGCCTACGATCCTTATATGAAAGGACTGAGTGGAATGTATTAAAATGTCAAAGAACCGTCAAATCACAACGAGTGATTAATTTTATTAAACATGTTATGTTTTTTATATGGACTGAACATCACCAATACAAGTGAGTCTATTTTTGAAACACTGTTTATTTTTGAAACAGTGAGTTGGTCCGAAAAGCATTTAAAGGCTTTCCAAGAAAGCCAAGCTTTTAATAATGGCAACACATGCCTTAAAACAATAGTTATGCACATATCATAGATGGGACTTTTTGAATGACTAATTGACTAATTCGTCAACCGACTAATATTTTGTTTTGACTAACACAGCGATTGACTAATTGACTAAAAAGTGCGATTATTCAATTTATCGTTTTACGATAAATTGACTAAACAGCGATTTAGTCAAATTAGTCAATCTCCGTTTTGACTAATTGCGCCGTTTAGTCAATTGACAGTTTTTTTTAGAAATGGTGACTAATGTGTCACGTTTTAGGTACAAACTGTCAATTTGATTTTGTCGGCTTTAGTCAATTTGGCCAAAAAATCGACGTATTCAATTTTTTTTCGAAATTGACTAATTAGTCAATTTTTTGTCACTTTTTTTGACTAATTTTTTAAAAAATAAATTTTAAAGCTAAACTTCAAGGGTAAATTTTCTAATAAAAAAATTTTTATGATCGAAAACGCTTATTCACGCTATTTTATTAAAAAAATTTTTTTGTCGAAAAAATTTTTTTTCTAAGGGTGTATACTGTATACACGAATTTTTTGGAAAATGTTTGACTCAAAATATATACAATATTTCAAAAATAAATTGAAATTTTTTTTAATAAATTATGTGTTTTTAAGAGATCTCGCGATTCCATATCTCAGAATTATTTTCTGAATTTTTATTTATCGTAAAATGGAAAAATAAAAAATATGCTACATAAATCTCAAAAAATGGGGTCACGATTATAGGCCCCATATTGAAAAAAATTTTTACCGAAAGAAATATGTTAAAATATAGCTCATTTTAACATTTTGATAATTTTTTCAAAATAAATTGAAAATAAATTTTGTGGTTTTTAGGTCGACCAAAAAACACACTTTTTCAAAAATTTCAAATTTTTTCAGAACGAAAAAAAATCATATAAAATTTTTTTAACTTTATTTTTCTTATTATCGTCATTTAAACAAATTTCCACAAAAATTTTTTTGTACGAATTTTTTTCTTTTCAAAAAAATTTGAAATTTTTGAAAAAGTGTGTTTTTTGGTCGACCTAAAAACCACAGAATTTATTTTCAATTTATTTTGAAAAAATTATCAAAATGTTAAAATGAGCTATATTTTAACATATTTCTTTCGGTAAAAATTTTTTTCAATATGGGGCCTATAATCGTGACCCCATTTTTGGAGATTTATGTAGCATATTTTTTATTTTTCCATTTTACGATAAATAAAAACTCAGAAAATAATTCTGAGATATGGAATCGCGAGATCTCTTAAAAACACATAATTTATTAAAAAAATTTCAATTTATTTTTGAAATATTGTATATATTTTGAGTCAAACATTTTCTAAAAAATTCGTGTATACACCCTTAGAAAAAAAAATTTTTCGACAAAAAACTTTTTTAATAAAATACCGTGAATATGCGTTTTTTAAATATAAGATTTGGTTTTTTAATAATTTTGTGTGGTGGTATTTGGCAATCATATATATTTTATTCACGTTATAAAACCTGTTGATATTATTGGTAGATGTTTATCATATTGCTTAAGGATCAATTATACCATAGTTTACTCTAAACACTCTCTGTACAACGAAAACCAATTTCGTCATAAATAATATTTAAAATCCGTAAAAATCAGCAAAACAAGTTTCATATATGATAAACGTTACCTTATGACATGTTTATAGTACTTCGAATTCTGATGATTAGGATATTGTACGATGTAGTTGTCGATTTAAAATTTTTATTTAAATTAATAAGGCTTTTTCACTTGACATACAAAATAGGAATTCATATTGGGCAGCCCATTTTCCACACCAATAAAAATTTTTTATATTGCTTATTTTTAGCTCAAATGACATATGTTGTTTCCCAGTAAATATTCAACAGAATGATCGTCCCGGATTTTTATTTAATGCCCGTTGTCAGAATACCCCTTTATAGTTTGGCATTTTCCTCTATATTCAAATTTAAATTCTAAAAATAGGGGAAAATCACAAATTATAAAGACAACTTTTAAACAAAACAAACAAATCATAATTTGAGTCACAATATTATCTTATAATTTTAATTAAAAAACAACATACTTTGGGAGTGGAAAATTGGGTCCTCATTCATGTTCGACATTTTTTGCTTAAAATTTTAATTTTTAAAATGATTTTTATTTAATATTATGCATTAACAGCTTTGTCTAGTTAAATTTTGATATAACCACGTATTTACGTTATTGATAAGAATTTTCATATAATCAAAAGTTAACATTTGAGATTTTTTAATTAATGATTTTTGTAATATTTAAAACATGATACAAGTCCTAGATATTACAAAAATCATTAATTAAAAAATCTCAAATGTTAACTTTTGATTATATGAAAATTCTTATCAATAACGTAAATACGTGGTTATATCAAAATTTAACTAGACAAAGCTGTTAATGCATAATATTAAATAAAAATCATTTTAAAAATTAAAATTTTAAGCAAAAAATGTCGAACATGAATGAGGACCCAATTTTCCACTCCCAAAGTATGTTGTTTTTTAATTAAAATTATAAGATAATATTGTGACTCAAATTATGATTTGTTTGTTTTGTTTAAAAGTTGTCTTTATAATTTGTGATTTTCCCATATTTTTAGAATTTAAATTTGAATATAGAGGAAAATGCCAAATTATAAAGGGGTATTCTGACAACG